>CM060832.1:67532500-67802500 GCA_030762175.1 Metallyticus violacea | reverse complement strand
GCTTCCTTTATCAACCTCTCTAAACCCCTACTGTCTATGCTATCCCCTACTGTGGCTCAAATGTGTCTGATGACCCCAAATCTTTATGTAACTCTACCCCCCTGCCTCTCCTAGCCATGAAGGTGCCTATATTATTCTCAAAGTCCCTACTATACATTCTTCCCCGCTCGGGACCCCGCCTGTTCCGTTGGTACAATTTCAGGCCACCTCTGTTGCTGGCGGCCATTGTTATACGCCTAGTGCTACCACAGTGCTCTAATCACTGTTCTCTTTTTGGTTGCATTCGATGGACATGGGTGGGCGCAACGCTGATAGTCTGCTGGCTGCCGGTTTGATGTTCCCTATGTCCTCAATGGTTTACAGATATGGCGGAGGGATTCGAACTGAGTCTCCTGTAGTAGCTCCTACTATGATTGAGGAACACTAATGCCTCATTGTTATCACTGTCGATATGTCTACATGATTGCTGCACGGTACCCCGGGACAGCCCTAAATGTGCCAACTGTTGTGAAAACCACCTCTATAGCGGCTGCCCCACCTGATTGCATCTCATTGCAAACGCGAGAGGCCAGAACAAGCAACCAGAGCTGAAAACTCAAACTCCAGCGCCGGTCCGACCGGGGAAGTCCTTCTCGGCAGCATTAAGCCGGCAGGAACAGTTGCTGGAGCAGGCCACGGCTACAAAAAATGCAACCAGCCCACCTGCGACAGAGCAGGCAGGCCCAACAACATCTACAGCACCTGCCGCTGCCCCTTGGAGTCATACTACTCCCAAGGGGCAAAAGAAGAAACAGTAAAAACAGAAATCTCCACAGGCTGCAGCAGAACAACATCTTGTGGAAACAGTATCAAAAAAGCAAATTCAGGCGGAAAGCACAGCATCAACAATTGCGGCACCTGCCACGGCCTGTTTAACTGCGGCTTCGGCCACGGCCGGCTTAACTGCTGTTCCGGCTCTATCAAACCAGACCACCCCCACTCCCGCTCCAACTACGACCACGGCTGCAGCTGACCAGGCCAGGAGCCCGCTCATACCCGTGTCTGACTCGGATGCGGCAAAGTTCCGGGTCCTAGGTTCATGGTTCGCTCAGCTGATTGGCCATTCACACCCCTACTGCGACGCTGCAGGCAGATAGTTGAATATCCCACTGTCTCGCCGTCAGAGAAGCTTATGCTCGTGCTCAAGACGGCGACCCGCTTTTCCCCTTCCCCTCTAGCTCGTAATGGCCTCACGACTTGTTCGAAGACCATTGCGAGCGGCATTATGGAATGCGAATGGGATCGCGGTACAGCGGCCCTGCCTTCTGGAGTTAATAGAGGACCATAGAATTGACATCCTGATGGTCTGCAAGACCCACCTGCGCGCGGATGTAACCGAAATTTGGCAGATTGGAATCTTAAATTGAAATCTGCCAAGTTACGTCGCCCATTCGGACCGATCGCGTCGGCCGAATTTTTGGGCTTATATAGCGCTCATACAAAACCCTTCATTCGAGTTTTGAGCACAGCGCCAGCATGTTTCAGTCTGTGGTGCTAAATGTTTTGTTTTTTCACTTGAGTTTACAAAGTTTTTTTACCTTCACTCACTTCATCTATTTACACTATTTACATATGTACACTATGTACATTCCACCGCCTAGCGTTAATTGTGCCTTAAAATGAGCGCACACGCTTATGTTTCCTGTGGGTGGGCTCCCCCTTCCCAATTCCGGAAACATATGGGTTTGGATGGAGGCGGATTCTTCCCCAGGTGCGCCTGGCTCGTTTCTCAATGGCTTGTTTTACTGTGGGCATACCCGTCACCTCATGAATAGTTGATTTTCTGGTTAGGAGGGGCACCCTCAGAGCCTTTCTTAATGAGAGATTTTGGATTGTTTGCAATTGTTTTAGGGCCAACTGACGGCTGGGGACTTCTCCAATAATTCTCCTTGCGTCCGTGCCCATACTTACCGCATACCGCACGAGCATCTCGTACATCGATACGGGAATGACGTGTTACCGGACAGACCGAGCGGACGGCTTTGGTGGCACAGCCATCTACATCAACAGCTCATCAGCCACCATAAAGCCTACATCCGTGCTACAGCTCACATGAAGGCCACTGGGGTCCAGATCAACACCAACAAAGGACCACTGGTTTTATATTCTGTGTACATCCCCCCGCAGCGATCAATTGTGGACGTGGAACTGGACGAAATTTTCTCGTCCTCTACGGCCATCGTCGCTGCCGCGGATTTTAATGCCAAGCACGAGGCGTGGAACTCCACCTGCATCACCCACCGCGGCATCCAACTACACAACTACGCCGCATCTAGGCAACTTTCCATCCTGTCCCCAAACTCCCCAGACAGACGCCCCGCGGATGGTTAGACATCACGCCAGTCCGTAATTTGCGCCGCCACCTACATATATACTCTGTACCTGCCCTCAGCTCAGACCACTATCCTGTGCTTCTGACTTTCCCTTCCAAGCCAACGCCCAAACCCACCCGTTCCTCTCCAAATCGCAGGAAAACTGACTGGGGCGAATACTTCCAGCTTCTAAAAGCCCAGATGCCGCCTCCTATTCTTGGTAGCTCCCATGAGGATGTAGACCGGCTGATGGAAGCAATTACGACCGCTATGTCAGCTGACATTCGCCGTGCCACTACGAAGCCTGCCGCTCGTCATTACCAGCAAGACCCTCTCCCACAGTCCATCAGAAGTCTCATTAGAGACAAAAACAGCGCCAGAGGCCGCTACAGCAAACTCTGTCTCCGGCAGACCGGAAAGAGTTTCGCCGACTTCAATAATTGCTGCGGCTTATTCTCCAAGACTTCTTCGACGAGCTGTGGGAAGAGCGTCTCAGTAACTTGCGAGACAGTTCGCTTTGGCGCACCGTCAAGGCTATGCTGAGCCTGCCGCAGAGCCATGGTCCACTCACGCATCAAGGCCGTGTAGCCCAATCTACCAGGGAAAAGGTTGAGCTGCAAGCGTCCTACCTGGAGGACACTTTTACCGCAGCCCACATACCTGATGTGGATCATCTGCATCAAGTTAACCATGTAGTATTCACGTACTTCAGCACTCCCATAGATCACAACACCGTGGATGGGATCACCATTCAGGAGCTGTCATCCATTCTTGGTGTCCTGCCACCTTATAAGGCTGCCAGCTTTGACGGCATTCCTTACGCCGCAGTCAAGACGCTACCTTCTACCTGGATGACAACCCTCACACACCTCTTCAACACCTTGCTAAGAACGTCTTATTTCCTGGCGGCGTGGAAGCACGCCAAGGTAATGACCTTACCCAAACAGGGCAAAGACCACACCAGCCCATCTGGCTACAGGCCGATTAGTCTTCTGCCTGCTCTTAGCAAGGTGTTTGAGAAAGTGGTGCACTCCCGTCTACAGCGTGCCCTGTACGAACGTGTTGTGATCCGTCCGGAGCAGTTTGGATTTCGCAGGCAACATAGTACCTGGCATCAGCTACTAAGATTGTCAACCAGACTGTTACCGCCTACAACAACCTGAACTACGTCGGTGCTTTGCTTTTGGGCATTTCGAATGCCTTTGACAGCGTGTGGCACGAAGAACTCCTGTCTCCATTTATCTAATACCAAGTATCTCCTTACATTATCCATCTCACCCGATCCTATCTCTCCAACAGATCCTTTGCAGTATCCCATGAGAAAATAATATTCCCCTCACACCCCATTCGAGCAGGAGTACCGCAGGGCAGCGTATTTGGTCCGCTTCTCTTTCTGCTGTACTTCAACACCTTGCCATCCGTGCCAAGATGCAGTCTGTATCTATACGCGGATGATACAGCCATCACCTCAACATTTTCGCAGCAGCTGATGGCCATCCGCAGACTGCAAAGATACCCCGATGAGCTTACCACGAGGCTTGGAAAGTGGCGCCTACGTATCAACACAAGTAAGAGCCAAGCCATTATTTTCTCCAGAAGGCACCTGGCTGATGCACCACCTATTCAGCTAGCTGGCAGCTTGTTCAATGGACCACTAGCGTACAGTATCTAGGCGTCACCCTTGACACCAAACTAACGTGGAAGCCACATCTTGAACATTTGGCCAACAAGATTAACGGGCGAATGGCCTGGTTATACCCCTTGTACAGCAGAAGGTCGGCAATTTCGGTCGGCAACAAGCTCTTAATCTACAAGCAGATCTTAAGACCAGCCCTCAGTTACGCCTGCCCAATCTGGGGAGTGGCAGCACGAACAAACCTCCGCCACTTGGAGACACTACAGAACAAATTCCTCCGCATCGCTACCGGCACCCCTAAGTATGTACCCAACCGCAACATCCACTCAGACCTACACTTTCCCTCCCTTCCAGAGTATATCCGTGAAATCTCCCGATCCTTTTATTCCACACTATCCCATAGTTTCAATGAACTAATCAAAGGCCTGGGTGAATACCACATTGACCCAGGCGAAACCTACAAGCACCCAAAACGCATCCTAGACTCCTAAACCCTTCCCCCAAAATATAAACAGCATTACCCAGTACCCCAATTAAAACGCCCCCACCTCCAATAACCCAATACACAAATCCCATCCTGCGTATTCCCACCGTCATTTTCATCTATACTACTCCACTGCCAGTAGAGGGCCCAGCCCTGATATGGCAAAAGACGGAGTGTGGCCTGCCAATTCAACATAGCAGCAATTTACATTCCAGTGTCACCTCGCTGTGCGCAGATCTTCGCGTTTCATGTAGTGCCCCACGCGATAATCTTTATACTTCTCTTTCATATTTTTGTCTCATAAAACAGTTAAATCAATTACTCAACACGTCTTGCAGCTGTCAACACATCCTCCTTCCTGTTGCACCGGCGGGGGTCCGCCTGGAAGACCGAAAACTAAATACACAATTTTCTCCATGCTCCCTGGTGAAAATTAAAAAGTGTGCGTGTTTGTGCTGATAACCCCTTGTTAACAGTGGCCCAAATGCTGTGTGCCCCTCACTTTATTTCCCTAAAAGTGCATGTGTTGTAATAAAACACATGCCTTTCCTACCACGCACGCTAACACGGGTCTGCGTGCCCTTGTTGCAAGCAGACCTCTGCGTCGCCTAGCAGGCACTCGATACCCCAGTGAAACAAAGCACAAAGATGGCAGCCACAACGCCTGGAAATACAACAGCGCAACAAGGGGACGAACTAGCCTCGCACGCTGGGGCTAGCATCGATCCCCACTCCCACCAGATACTAGCCTCGCACCCAGGCGCTGAGGCTCCTGCATCACAAACAAGACCCCCCACTTCCTCTGTGACAGAAGCTACTACTTCACCAGATGCTGCTACAGCACTGGCCACGCTAGCTTTACAGGCAGGCGGCACTACCACCACTGCAGGCACGGAGTCAAATGACGTCGTTTATGACGCCCGTAAAATTACGATATTAGAAAAGGAACTAAGCGTTCTCCGGCAGGAGATCCAATACTACGAAGGAGTGGCTGAAATGCACCCCTCAGACCCTGTCTTTCGCCGGGTCGCCTTTGACCTGTCAGCATGCCTATGAGAATATGCCATAAAAAACGACGTCTGGTCACTTTGCGTGAGGGTTGGCGCACGGTGACCGAAAAGCGTCCCCTCAGATGCAGCGATAGCGATCAAGAGGACTTGCGGGTTCAAGCGTCCTCTGATCGTAAAAAGGGAAAGAAGCCCAAGGCGGCAACAGTGTATGCTCTCCCCCTTACCAATAATTACGCTGCTTTGAGCGTAGAAGATGACGCTGAAATGGAGATTACCACTGCCGTCACTGTAGGAGAGACCCCCGACAACAGCCGGTTCCCCGCCCAAACAGCAGAGAGTGCAGCAGAAAAAGTTGACGCCATCTTTTCCCCCACTACCTTCCCCCTCCACTTCCCAGTCGCACCCGCCCTTGTAGCCCTGCCGCCCGCTCCCACACGAGCAAAGCCCGCAGCAGCAGCTCCTCAGGCACCTCCGACCTCAAACAAACCCCCAAGGATTATCATACCGTACAGCACCACCATCTCCAAGGTGCTCCGTCTTATGAAGCAGCAGTGCCCAACTGGCGCGTATAAATTACAACACACCGCCACAGGCATCAAACTATACTTGTACCGCTACGAGGACTTTCATCCAATCCTGGACAGACTGGCACGAGAAGGCGTTCAGTACTTCTCGTTCACTCCTAGGACTGATCAACTGCTACGCTTCGTAATGAAGCGCCTTCCGCCTACTATGGACATGGAAGACATCGTAGACAACTTGCGTGCTGGGGGTTACACCCAGCTGCACGTGAAGCAACTAGAAGTCAAAGGACGTCCACTACCCAACTTCCTTGTCACCGTGGATAAAAACGAGAAAATCCAAACATTCTTACATGAACGAGTGGTTTGCAATGTGATGGTGGTTATTGAACAATTTAAGTCTCTGAATAATATAACACAGTGCTTCATAAAATGTGTAACCTCACGTCTCGTTGCGTCCTCTGCGGCGGTCTGCAAGGCCTAGCGACTTGCCCCCACAAGGCTCAGGAGGGGATTACACCCCACTGCACGATATGCGGGTAGGACCACCCATCTATCTATCGCGGATGCGAGACATTTAAACATGAAAAAAGCCGCAGTTCAACTGGCCGCGATGGCCAAGCAAACCTTAAGTGTAGGTGAGGTGGATTTTTTATTAAGTAAGGTGTGCCTAGAGCCACACAGAAGAATCGGCCTTACAGGCAAAATTTTTTACAATTTTGGTTATAAAATTTAGTAATTTCACAATGCATTTAGCGGGTTGTTGTGACGACCATACAAGTCCCTGCTTTTGGGGCTTGAGGACAGCGTCGCTATGTTAATGTCTATATATAGCTTTGTGACCTGATAAGTCCTGTCACTATAAGTGTTTTCCTTTGATGAAAGTTTTTTTCCCCTAAGCCGGAGCCACTATTAGTATTGTTTATGTACACTATTTACACACTATATACAGACCGCCGCCTCGTGCGGATTAAAGGTGTTAAAACTGGCGCAGGCGCGGATGTTTTCTGTGGAGGGGCTCCCCTCCTCCGATTCCCGCAATGCACGGGTTGGGATGATGCGGATTCTTTACCAGGTACGCCTGGCCCGTCTCTCAATGGATTGTGCGACTGAGAGCATTCCCGTCTCCTCATGAATTATGTTGTTGCTTAGGAGCGGTACCCTCAGAGCTTTCCTGAACGAGAGATTTTGAACGGTCTGTAAGCGTTTTAGGGCCGACTTGGACACTGGAGCCCATGCCAGGCAGGCGTAAAACAACATTGACAAAATAAAGGACCTGTACAAAATAATTTTACTCTTAAGACCTAAGGACTTACCGCGAAGAATGGGTGCGCATAGTTTCAACCGCTGCCTCCCTTTGTTGGCTCTCAGGTGTTTGCTCCAAAGCAGTTTACGGTACATGGAGGCCCCTAAGTATTTAACTTGCTGACGACATAGCTAGATCTCGCCATCGATCTTTAGATCGACTTCTGGAAGGTGCCGCTGTTTGGAGAAAACAGTAAATTGGCACTAATTGATCTTCTATTGGTGAAGCCAGGACGTGAATTTTTCTACGTAGCGCTGAATTTCGCGCGTGCCAAACTTTAAATATTTTGAGTGCTGATAAATTGCAGTGTCGTCATCATACATGGCGACCTGGCATTTAGTGTCCACAGGAAAGTCGTTGGTGAATAGTATATACAAATAGAAGGGTTTGTATGTCCCCTTGTGGAACGCCGACCTGCATAGGTTGCGCGGTGGAATTGGAGCGTTTAATCTGTACATAGATGCGCCTGTTTTTTAGAAAACTGTGTAATAGATAAAGATAACTTTGGAGTCCGGGAAAATTGTGGTGCAATTTATAAATGAGGCTGTTGTGCCAGCATCGATCAAATGCAGCTTCTATGTCCAGAAATAAGGCAAGGTTGAGGCCCCATTGTTAAATTGTTGTGTAATGTCATCTGTTAAGCGAATAATTGTAGCTCTGTGGGGTGTTCTTTTCTGAAGCCAAACGAAATTTTGAAATGTCATCAATGTCCGAAATTTGTTTTTGCAGGCGAGAAAGAATGAACTTTTCAAACAATTTACCAATGATGGACAGAAGACTAATGGGATGGTAGTTGGAAGGTTGCCTGGTGCTCTTGCCCTGTTTTGGGAGCATAATAATTTTTGTCTCTTTCCACTTAAGCGGAAGATAGTTGAGTCTTAAGCAGGCAGGGAAGATCTTGGTCAATTGCACCAGGGCCTTCTTCGGGTAAATGTTTAAGGTTCTCATTAGTCACTCTGTCCGGGCTGGAAGCTTTATGATTCCTAAGTAATTGTAAATGCTTGAAGAGTTCCTGAGACATTATTAAACGAAGTGGTTGCTCGCCTTTCCGTGCCATCCAGTCTCGAACCCAGGCCCTGACTCGAGAATCTTGTTGATGGTCGGTGGTGTTGTTTTCCTCAAAGTGTTCTGTAAGCACGTCTGCGAAAAACCTCTGCTTTTCCCTAAAACGAAAAGACAGGGCCAGCTGGAGTATGGAGCGCAACGCTGCCAGTGTGTACGCTGGAGGTTGCCTTGAAGGATTTAACTAGGTTCCATAGTGTGTGGTCCGAGTGGGTGGTACTTGATAATGTGTTCCCACTGGTCTTGCCTGTTAATTCGGCGCAGCCAACGAGCTGTCGAAGGCTGGTGATCCTCCATAGTCTCATTAGACGCCGTCTCCTGGCAATCAGTCGCTCCACCTCCGGGTATGTAACAAAGCTGGGCGGTGAAAAAGTGGTGGTGGCATTCATTTTCGCCGTACGCAGCGAAGCAGTAAATTTTTCAATGGCAGCATCAATTTCGGCTTTGCTGTTATAGCACAGCCTAGGTTGCGCCATCGCATGCAGGTGCATCTTGTATTTGTCCCAATCTGTGATGGCGCGCCGGACCAAAGGCGTGGCCCTCGCCGCCGCGGCTCCACAGATGTCGAAGTGCATGGGCAAGTGATCCGAACCCAGGCTGTGATAGACTGTAAAATTTCCTGATAATGCTGCGTTTTTGGCAACAACGAAGTCCAAAGTCTCCGGGTCATGGAGCCCCGAGCGATGCCAAAAAGTGGAGTCTAAGGGGGCATGTACCTCCATATTGTTATTTTTTAAAATGTAATTTGCGAGTAGATTTCCGGCCGCGTTTGCAAGGGCTGAATTCCACAATGGGTGCCGAGCATTGAAATCTCCCGCTAAGATTACATGCTCCTCCAAATCGAGGATTTTTTTTGAGGTCTCTCAAGAAGTAGGTGGGAGTGGGTGGCCTGTAAAGAGCGACGACCATCACTGTTTTTTTAATTTACCTGTATTTTAAGTTGTGCACTCTAACGCTTCTAGTGTAGGAAGCTTTACGGAAGTGTGAGCAATCGTGTTTTTCAAAAGTATTGCAGCCCCCCCCCCCCTTGTTTGCCAATGTTCATTGATTTTTTATTGAACTATAATCCCCTGGGCTGGTACATGGGGCAGCCTTACAGGTACATAATATACATAAGTTAAGCATTTACATAGACAGTTTTTGAGTGAAAAGTTTTTGTTTGGAAGCCCATGCGGGGGCAATGAGCTTGCCCAGGGGAACAGCTTCCTGTGATGGTGCGAAGACTGAGACTTGTTTAGTGGCACATACATATAAGGTGAAATTAATACATAGTTAACCTAACAGACCTATAATTAAAAATCCTACACTTAACAGTTAATATTTACAAGTATATATACAGTTCATGGTGATGTCAAAAAAAGTGGTTTGAGTTTGCTCAGAGATGTTTTTAGAAAATGCGTATGCGTTTATGCTTGCGGTGGAGAGGCTCCGCCTGGCCTATTTTTTGTACTTCTGGGTTGGAGTGCGTTCTTATTGAGGCCCATGCGTTTGTGCAACGGCTGTGCAGAGTCTGTAGAAAGGTGGGAAATTGTAGTTCTTTGTGAACAATTTTGTTAGGTGTTAGGATCGGCACCCTTAGTATTTTCCTGAGGCAGATGTTTTGACGGGATTGGAGGGAGAGTAGGTTGGTTTTGCTGGTGTTTGACCAAGCTAGGCAGGCGTACAGGAGAAATTGTTGGATAAAGGATTGGAAGAGGATGAGTTTTGTCTTAATGTGGATGTGCTTGCTGTGCAGTAGTGCGGTGCTGACATATGTGTATTGTTTGGCCTTTTGGATCGTTTGCTGAATGTGGGCGTTCCAAGTGAGTTTTTTTATCCAAGGTAACGCCCAGATATTTAACAGTAGGTTGGCACTGCAGTCTACGTCCTTGTAGAGTGATGTCTATGTCGTTTTTCCTGGTTTTGGTGAAGTGTATTAGTTAACTTTTGTCGGCATTTATCACTATTTTCCAGAGGGCAGCCCAGGTCAGGAATTTGTCCAGGTAACGTTGGAGCTCCCTCTGGTTGTATTTTGGGTGTGTATGGTGGTTGTATATGGCAGTGTCGTCGGCGTAGAGTAGCGTCTTACATCTGTGGTCGGGGGGAATGTCTCGAGTGTACAAGGTGTACAGATAAGGAGCTAAAACTGCCCCCTGTGGCACACCAGCTGGCATGGGTAGGGTTTGGATTTTTCTTGGAGTACTTGGACGTAAAAGCGGCGTTCTTGAAGGTAACTGGCCAGCATGGGGATGTATGGCTTGAGTGGTGACAGCTGGTGATACAGCTTGTAGAGGAGGCCATTGTGCCAGCACCTGTCGAAGGCCGCTTCTAAGTCCAAAAAGATGGGCCAGTGTGCTGCTGCCATTGTTGAACTGTGTTGTGATGTCATCAGTTAATTTTAATATATGTAGTTCCGTTGAGTGCAGTGGACGAAATCCGAACTGTTGGTTGGGTAAGGCTGTGGATTCTGGAAGTGAGTTCTTTATTAACTGGCGGAGGATTTTTTCCAATACTTTTCCCATGACTGGAAGGAGGCTGAATGGTCTGAAGTTTGAGGGATTTTTCCGATCTTTGCCGGTTTTTGGGATCATGATAATTTTGGCCTACTTCCAGGCTTGGGGAAAGTAATGAAGGTGGAGGCAGGAGTTGAGTAGTTGAGTTAGTTGAACTAGGGCTTTCCGGGGAAGGTGTTTCAGGTCCTCGTTTCGAACACCGTCCGGTACGGGGGCCTTGTTGTTAGGAAGGGACTGGATGTGGTTGTAGAGTTGGAGGGGGTTGATTTTGGAGGGGGAGGTTGGTTCGTCCACTGCTGAAACCAGTTGTTTACAGTTTGTTCGTGTAGGGCGTCTTGTGCCGGGTTTTCAGTGAAGCCTCGAGTGAGCATCTCGGCGAAAACCTGTGCTTTTTCTTTAGGTAGAAGGATTGTCCCTTGAGTGGTGGATGACCAGTGGCTCTGATCGTGGGCCTGTTTCAGCGGAGGTTTTAAAGGCTCACAGGAGTGCCCATATGGAGGCATCTTTGTGGGTGACTTTTAATATTTTTGTTTCAAAGAGCTCTTGTCGTTCTAAGTAGACTTGATGCCTGATAACAGGTCGAAGCCATTGAACCAAAGTTCTGTAAACTGCAAGCCTTGTATATCTCCACTGTTGCAGGTATTTCCTCCTGATGGCAAGCAGCCTCTCAATATTGGGAAAGGTGGTGTAGGAGGTAGGAGCAGGAGCTTATGTGGTGGATTTTGTTTTTTTTTTGCCGTCCTTATGGAGGCTGTAAGGGCTGCCAACCCCATCTCTAGGTCATGGGTTGTTGCGTACCTACGTCTGGGCTCGGCCATTTGGTACATGAGAACTTTGTAATGTGACTACTGTGGCTGGTATCTGTGTCTTATTTGTGCGCATGTAGGTGGCACGCCCACTTATGTGGAATTTTATGGGAAAATGGTCCGAGCCCAGACTGTAGTACACTTGTAGAGTGGGGGGATATGGATTCCTTTGTATATGACAAGGTCTAGAGTGTCGGGAGGAATGGAGGGGTTGTGGTGCCGGTAGGAATGATCCGGGGCAGTTCTAATTTGTAGGTTGTGTTGCAACAGGACAAAGTCAAGCAGGACTTGACCAGTTCTGTTGCAAGCTCTGAAATTCCAGAGAGTGTGCCTTGCGTTAAGGTCTCCTGCAATAATGATTTTACCATGCATGTTGACTACTTTCTCCAGATCTCGGATCATTCCTTCCGGGCTTGAGGTGGGGGGGCGGTAGATTGCTAGGATGGTGATCAGCTGGGAGTTTATGAGGACCTGCACACCTGCTCACTCCAGGCATTCCAGTTGAGGCAGTCAATGCGGTGTTTACTACTAGATTATTACGGATGATGACTGCAGTGCCACCCCCCAGCCGTTGCCCAGGCCTGTCAGCTCTATGTAGGTCATAACCTTTTAGACGGAGTTTCATGTGAGGTTTTAACTTCGTTTCGCTGACACAAGCAACATCTATTTTTTGAAGGATTCTAATTCGTAGGTGTGTCCAAGTGTGCCGTTCGCATTCCATAGGAGTGCGTTTATTGTGTTGGAGTTAGGGTGTTGTCGTGCAGCCATTATACGACATTTTCAAGGAAGTTGAAAATTGCCTCCAGTTTTTCAGCAAGGCAATTTGCTGACTTGAATTTAGCTATTGCCGTTTTTAGGTTGCTGAGTAAGTTGCTGAAGTTAATTTCCTTAAAGAGAGACAGAAACTCTTTAATGGTTGATGTCCTTGGTGATGTTGTAGTTGCTGGTAATGGTGTTGGCGTTGTTGTGTAGGCAACACCACTCGTGGTGGCCGCGAACGACACACCTGGGTGTCCGGGGCATTGTGGGTAATAGGAGTGGGGGTGGGGAGGTTTTGCTTAGCTGAGGATATCTGCCTAGACAGGGTGAGTAATTCTCGCCGGTCTCTCTCATTCTGAAAAGTAATGCATCCCCTATAGTTTGAAGGATGTTCGCTCTGGCAGTTGGTACATGTCGGTATAAAGTTAGGAGTAGCTTTGTTCGAGCAGTCTTTGACCATGTGTAGACCGCTGCACAGGACGCAGCGGGGCGTAAGTGTGCACATTTGATGAGAATGTCCTAACTGCTGGCAGTTGTAACATTGCGCTATGTGATGTTGCGTTCTCTGGTGCTCTACTTTGATTAAGACGTTCATAATTGATCGTTCTTGTATGAAGTGTTTGGATTTTTCATTCTTTTCCAATGTGACAAGATATAGAGGAATGGGCCTGCCTCGGGCCTCCAGCTGTTTGCAGTGTTGAAGAGGATAGCCTTTGGCCTTGACGGCTTCAGAAATATCCTCTGGTTCCATGCCGAGAGGCAGACCCCGGATGACATAGCGATAAGGTTGTTCAGTCTTAGGTATGAAAGAGTAGTATTGTATGGCTGCTTTTTTTAGCTCTACTAGTGTGTCTTTAAAGGACTGAAGGTCCTTCAAGAGGACCTTCAGGCCGTGTATTGTGTTCTGAATCGTATAGTCCTTGTTAGGACATGTTTTGTGTAAGATCTGAGTGAGGCCCTTGAGGAGTGAGTTATCGGGTATGATGAACAATCTTATACAATCGCAGAACCAAATTAAAGCCGGAGCTTCCCTTCAAGCTCCAGCTTTAATTTGGTTCTGCGATTGTATAAGATTGTAAGATTCTTTATTTATGACAATGACTGTGGCGTACAAAGGACGGCCTTACAAGTTAGGTTTATATGTGTCTATAATTAAGAGTTATCAGTTGGCCTAGAATTTAATGGAGTAAGGTAAATCCATACGTAGGACCAGTGTGGTTGCCAGCCGAGAGAGAACAATTTACCTTTGAATTTTATATATTGGAATCATAGGTAGTTTAATTTGCTGTATTGGGGTGACTCATTTATTTTTTTCCCCACAAATAGGTAACTTAAACTACTCTTAAGCTTAGCCTAACCTAATATATACAATATGTACAAAATTAAGGCGCTGTGCCTGCATGTTGTTAGATTTTTAGAATAGCTTGATTCTTTTGGCTCGGAATTTATGTTTTCGATGAACTGGCGAGCCTCTTCCTATATTTCTCACTGTTAGATTCGGGTGAACACGAATTTTCGCCCAGATCTTGCGTGCTTTATTTGCAATAAAGTTAGCGACAGGCTCAATTTGTGTTTCCCGATGAGTGACAGCATTTGTGGTGACCATTGGAACATTTAGGAGTTTTCTTAAGCTGATGTTTTGACGGTCTGTAGTAGCTTCATTGTGGTTTTCGGGACATGGGCCCACGCAGCACTTGCGTACGTTAATATGCTTAATATGAAAGTTTTGTATAAAATTATCTTAGTCTTTAATGACACCAGTTTGTTCTTAAATACTGGGGCACACATTTTAAGGCGCCGCCGCCCGCCGTTGGCACTGTTTCGTACGCGATCCTACCATCGCATGGTGGAGTCCAGTGTTACGCCTAAATATTTGGTACGCCGACGAAACGGTAATATTTCCCCATCAACGTTGATATTTATTTCTGGCTGCTTTCTCCTTAGGGAGAAGACTACTGGGACACATTTGCTGGGGTTAATGTTAATTCTCCATACTTTTAGCCAGCTTACAAATTCTTCTGTGTATTTTTGAAGAGTGCGTATAGCAAAGTTTATTTTATTGTGGTGAGTGTATATTACCGTGTCGTTGGCGTACATCAGCACTTTGCATCGGAGGTCAGCAAGAAAGTCTCTGGTAAAGAGGGAAAAAAGGTACGGTGCCATGATGGCTCCTTGAGGAACTCCAGCGTGTATTTCTCTGGTGGTGGATCCTTGGTTCGATGCCTGGACGTGAAAGGTACGATTCGTCAGGTAGCTGTGCAACAGGGGAATGTAGCTTCGCATTTGCGGTAGCTGCTGGTGGATTTTATATATCATTCCCAAGTGCCAGCACCTGTCGAATGCAGCCTCCACGTCAAGAAACAGTGCGAGGGTGGTGGCTCCGTTGGCAAATTGTTGGGTTAGGTCATCAGTGAATTTGAGTAATTGTAATTCTGTGGAATGATGGTTTCTGAAACCAAATTGAAATTTTGAGAGTGCATCTAGATCCAAAACCGTGTTTTGCAGTCGAAACAGGATGACTTTTACGAACAATTTTCCAACTGTGGACAGAAGACTAAAGGGCCTGCAGCTTTGAGGTTGCCGCGGATTTTTTCCTGTTTTCAGAATCATGACTATCTTTGCCTACTTCTACGCCGCAGGAAAGTAGTTGTGCAACAGGCAAGCATTGAAAATTTTGGTTATTTGAACAAGCGCCTTGCGTGGCAGGTGCTTTAGGTCCTCATTGGTCACTCTGTCCGGGCCTGCGGCTTCGCCGTTCTTTAGTAATTTAATTTGCTTGAAGACCTCCTGAGTTGATATAAACTTATTTACTTGTTGTTGCCCCGTGAGTCTCCATTCCGCCATCCTATCTGCTACCATGTTTTCATGGTTGGGGTCGTTGCCCTGGTTTGGCTGGAATTGTTGCTCCAGAGGGTCAGCAAATATTTCGGCCTTTTCTTTGGTGGAGAATACAAGCCCAGACCGACTTTGAAGCGCCCCAGTGTCGGGGGCGGGGGACGCCTGCATTTTTAAATCTACGCAGTAATCGCCATAAAGTTCCATCTGAGTGGATGCACGACTTCAGGTGTTTTTCCCATCTGTCGTGGTTGTTGGCGATTATTTGCGATCTGATCACTTTACGTAACCAGTTCGCAGCGAGTTTAAGGAGCGGGGATCCGGTTTCGCGCCATTTGCGCATGCAGCGTCTGCGGCCGGCAATGAGGCGCTCCACCTTCGAATACCTGACCCATTCAGGCTGGACTTTGTTTAGCGTGCTATTTACGTGTGCCGTCCTAACGGAGACCGTGAAATTTGCTATTTCTTTGTCAATTTCTAGCGTGCTGTCAAAAGTTATTTTGGGATTCGCAAGGGAATGCAGTTGTTTTCTGTATTCGCCCCAGTCCGTCATTGCCATGACGGGCAATTGAAGGGCCGTGGTTCCATCCATTCGGCCTAAGACACCAAAAGTGACCGGAAGGTGGTCAGAATCTAGGCTGTGAAATACAGTTAAGTGAGAAGTTAATTGCAATTTTTATGCCGATCACAAAGTCGAGCACGTCTAGGTCAAAGGTTCCAGCACGATGATGAAAGGTGGGGTCAGAGGGGGCATGTATCTCCACGTCGTCATTGTCTATTATGAAATCGCAGAGTAAGTTGCCAGTCTGGTCTATTTTTCTGGAATTCCAGACTGGGTGGTGAGCGTTGAAGTCCCCAGCCACTATCACGCTTTCGTGCAAGTTGAAAATGCGTTATAGATCCTCTATGAGGTCCTGGCTCCCTGGTGGCCGGTATGCAGCAACCATCAAGACGGTATGTTTGTTGACGCCTACTTCTATTGCAGTGCACTCCAGACATCTGAGAGGTGGGAGGCTCACTGAGGCAAAAACAATGTCACGTTTTATTGCAATTGCAGCCCCCCCCCCCCGGTCGGTGTGGTTTGTCTGTGCGTGTAATGGTGTATTGTGGAATATTGAACTTTGTATTTTGTGTTAATTTTGTTTCCCCCAGGAAAGTTATGTCAATTTTGTTCCTCCTCAGGAAGCCTTCAAACTCATATTGCTGGTTTAAAATGCCGTTCGCGTTCCATAACATGGAACGAATTTCAGTTGTGTGCCCCGCTGTGAGCGCCATTTTAGTTGCTAAGTGTGGTGTCTATGAAATTTATTATAGACTCTAGTTTCTCCATAACGTTACTACAGTTTTTGAGTGTGCCTGTCAGCAGCTTGAGGTTTGCTATTATTTTTGTTAAGTTGAAAGTTTTTACTAGATTAAATAGTTCTCTCAGGTCGCCCAGATCTGAGAGAGTTTCTGAAGTGCTGGTATGCGCTGTCTGACCGCTTGGAGGCGCCGTGTTGGCTTGTGGGCCTCGCATTGTAATCGCAAAGCTTTGGCCGTCCCTGATGAACCCCAGGTTGGTAATGGCTCGTACAGACCGTACATTTCCCAGCTGTCTATCGAGGTCTGCCAGCTGTCGTCTCTCTCGTTCTTCCTGGAAAGAGTTACACCCCCGGTAACTGGCTGGGTGAGTCTCACCGCAGTTAGTGCAGCGAGGTGTAACATTCTCTCCATGCCTCTGCTAGGGTATGTTAGTAGACGATGTGCGCCTCCACAGAGGACATATTTCAAAGGCAGTGTACATAATTTATACGTATGCACCAGCTGTTGGCAGTTATAACATTGACTTATTGTATTTTGATTTCGGAGGTGTTCAATGCTTACGATGACATTACAAATCTGTCTTTCGAAAATGAATTTTTTGTTGGTCTCGCTCTGTTCCAATGTTACCACCAGAATAGGGAGAGGCTTACCTGCTCGTTTCAAGTGTTTAACGCTGACCGCGTTGTAGCCTTTGGCGACGATGTCTTCTTGTATTTCGGCCAGGTCTATGAAAGGGGGGCAGTCTCTTCACCGCGAACTTCAGGGGGAGCTCGTCTCTTGGGGTGAAACTGTAGAATTGCACCCCCTCGCGCTGCAGCCCCTCCAGTACTGGAGTAAATTGTGAACGTTCCTGAAGCAGCACCTTCAGGCCTTGCCTGTCGTGAGCAATCTTATAATCACGTGTAGGGCATGTGTTTTTTAAATTTCGGATGGTTTTGTTTATGTTTTTTGTATCGGGGATGATAATTCTGTTTTTTTTTTTTTTCATTTTAGATGGATGGTATTGGTGGAACTGTGGGTTTCGGTGCGGGAGTGGCATGGGTGATGCTTTGGGAGGTTTGCTGGTTCTGTTTAACAAGTTGTTGGTGTTGTGCGGGGGCGTGATGTGGAGCTGGAGACTTTGAGGGAGGGAGGGGGGGGAATTCTAGTTTTCTTTTAGGTTTGGGTTCGATGTTTTTTTGATTTTGGACTGTGGGCTGGTTTGGGGTTGTAGGTGCCCTGCCGTGGTGAGGCAAGGACTCCCTCTATTTCTTCTTCACTATCTGAAGATAGGACTTCGTACCGGTTTTTGGTGCCAAGTTGAAACTCATGTTGTCTCGGGACTTTGGTTTTCGACTTCTTGCCCGAGGCAGTTGCCCCTTCAACGTCCGAGGCGGAACCATCGCTGTCGCTGTAGCTGCTGGACCGGAATGGGCGGCGTTGTCTCTTTTTGGTTTGGCATGCTGCCAGTTTTCATTGCATTTGATGAGGCGGTTTCGCTTGAAGCAATCCCGCAGTGAGCGGGCTACATTCTCCCACTACTCTTCTGTATGCTTCATTCCCTTTAAGATTGCTGTGTAATAGTGGCGTTTTTTTTTTTTTTCAATTCCAAGATTTCGGCCTGAAGGGCCGCTGCTTCCGGGTCGATGATTTGGGTGATCTCCTGCTGCTGCGTAGCGGGTTTTGCTGTGTGACGGCTCGGTGGAGACGAGAGCAGATGGAGGGGGTGCATCCTGGGCGGCTGTGTCGCCGGGGGATGAGCAATCCATTCTCAGATGTTCATCCAGGGATGCGGTCATCTGGTCGTCATTTCGGGGGGTTTTGGGTGCAGCAAGGGCCAGGCTCGGAGTGTAGTGAACACTTCAATGCACTGCACTGGTTGTTTGTGCTTTCACCACACCACTAGCTTCATTATTTGTGTAACTATGTTTTCCTTATACTGCACCACAGATTTAATTACATTTATTTTTGCAGATACTTGGCTGCTATCACACTCGGATTACACACATGGGGTCGTCACTGATACACTGGCACGGACTATAAACGCACTGTCATATATCAGCCCTCCTCGTCGATGTTCCCTGAAGCGTTCGCTGTCAGCATCCTCCTGAAATGCCAGCTGCCAGTTCCGGTTCTGTGAGTGTATTCAAGATTCTTTATTTATGAATGTGACCTGGGGCCTACATAGGACGGCTTTACAGGTTAAATTTACATGTGTCTATAATTAGGAACTAAGGATGTGTGTAGAAATTGTTTAGTTTAGATAAATCCACACAGACGACCGGTATGGTTGCCGGTCGAAGGAGAACGATTTACCTCTGATATTACATTGAAATCAAACTTTATATAGTTTGCTGTGTTGGGGTGACTAATACCAATTTTTTTTAAACACAAGTGACCTTAAAACTAAACCTTAAGCCTAACCTAACCTAGTATATACAATATGTACAAAAGTAAAGGCGCTGTGCCTGGATGTTTTTTGCTGTTTAGAATAATTTTATTCTCTTGGCTCGGAATTTATGTTTTCGATGAGCCGGCGAGCCTCTTCCTATATTTTTTACTGCTAGATTCGGGTGAACACGAATTTTTGCCCATGTCTTGCGTACTTTATTTGCAATAAAGTCCGCGACAGGCTCTATTTGCGTTTCCCGATGAATAGCAGTATTCTAGTTAAATTCCAGAGCGCAAAAGACCTCACATAAAAATGGACCCCATTTTTACTCTGTCAGATTCTTTTTCCATATAAATAGCGACAGATCGGAGGCGCATAGTTTCAACACGTTCGATGCTGTGGAATGCAGATGGTATTCACAGCTGGCAACACGAACTTAAAAGGTACCTGAGACGCAACAAAATTGAAATAGCATTTATTTGCGAAACTAAATTAAAACCGGAGCATACTTTCAAGCTCAAAGGGTACAACATTTTTCGCACAGACCGCATTGGCAGGCCGGGGGGGGGGCGGTTATAATTTTAAAAAACACGATTGCTCACACTTCTGTAAAGTTTCCAACACTAGAAGCTCTGGAGTGCACTGCACCAAAGAACAAGTAAATTACAAAACAGTGATGGTTGTCGGATTTTATAGACCACCAACCCCCACTTACTACTCGAGACCTCAAAAAATTCTCGATTTAGAGGAGCATGTAATACTAGCGGGAGATTTCAATGCTTGGCACCCAATGTGGAATTCACACCTTGCAAACGCGGCGGGAAATCTGCTCGTAGATTACATTTTAGAAAATGATAATACAGAGATGTACGCCCCATTGGACCCCACATTTTGGCATCGATCGGGGCTCCATGATCCAGAGATTTTAGACTTCGTTGTCACCAAAAATGCAGCATTACAACCAGATTTCACAGTCTATCACAGCCTGGACTCCGATCACTTGCCTGTGAACTTCGAAATCTGTGGCGCCGCGGCGGCCAGAGCTGCGACCCGGGTCCGGCGCGCCGACACCTATTGGGATAAGTACAAGCTGCACTTGCATGCGATGGTGCAGCCCAGGCTATGCTATAACGGCGAAGCAGAAATTGACGCTGCCATTGAAAAATTTACTGTTTCGCTACGTACGGCGAAAATGAATGCCACCACCATCACTGTTTCACCACCCAGTTTTGTTACATACCCAGAGGTGGAGCGACTGATTGCCAGGAGACGGCGTCTAATGCGACTGTGGAGGAACACTGGTTTTCGAATCTATGCTGCGTCAGCCAGATGGCTACGCAAAGTAATTATACACCAAATTGCCATTAACAGGCAAGACCAGTGGGAACACACATTATTAAGTACCACACATTCGGGCCACACTTTATGGAATCTAGACAGATCATTTAAGAAGGCATCCTCCAGCGTACACACTGGCAACATTGCGCTCCATATTCCGACTGGCCCGATTTTCTCCCCGGCGGATAAGGCGGAGGTTTATGCCAACATTCTTACTGCCCACTTCCACGAAAACGACACTACACACCAGCAGCAAGACCAACAAGTTAGGTCCTGGGTTCGACACTGGGCAGCACGGAAGTGCGAGCAATCCCTTCGATTAATTACGACTCAGGAAGTTTTCAAGCAATTACGATTGTTTAGGAATCGTAAAGCTGCCGGCCCGGACAGAGTGACTAATGAAGACTTGAAACATTTATCAAGGAAGGCCCTGGTGCAATTAACAAACATTTTAACGCCTGCCTTAAGTATAATTATTTTCCACCTAAGTGGAGGAAGAGGCGAAAATAATTATGATCCACAAACAGGGCAAGAGCACCAAGCACCCTTCCAATTATCGTCCCATAAGTCTTCTGTTCAACATTGGTAAATTGTTCGAAAAGCTCATTCTTTCGCATCTCAAAAAACAACTTTCGGACATTGATGAAATTTCCTAATTCCAGTTTGGTTTCAGACAAGAGCACTCAACGGAGCTACAGCTACTCCGTCTGATTGATGATATTACACAACAATTTAACAATGAGGCCTCAACCCTTGTTTCTTGGCATAGAAGCCGCATTTGACCGGTGCTGGCACAATGGCCTTATTTACAAACAACACCGAATTTTTCCCGGCATCCAAAATTACCTGCATCTTTTACACAGCTTTTTAGAAAATAGGCGCTTATATGTACAGGTTGATCGCTCCAAATCCACTGCGCGACCTATGCAGGCCGTCGTCCCACAAGGGGCCATACTAGCCCCCTACTGTCACTACTTTTTAATAATGATTTTCCTGTGGATGCCAAATGCAACGTTGCCATGTACGCTGACGACACAGCAATTTATCATCACATAAAAAAATTGAAGTTTGGAATGCGCGAAATTCAGCGCTACATAGAAAAATGCAAGTCTTGGCTACTCCAATGGAAGATTAACGTTAATGTCCACAAGTGCCAATTTTACTGTTTTTTCAAAAAGGAGACATCTTCCAGAGGTAGATCTAACGATCGATGGAGAGATTTTGCCCTTTAATTAAATACTTAGGGGTGTCGATGGACCGTAAACAACTTTGGAGCAATCACCTAAGAGACGTGGCCAACAGCGGGAGGCAGCGACTGAAGGAAGCTATGCGCGCCCATTCTCCGCGGTAAGTCTTTAGCTTTTAAGAGTAAAATTATATTGTATAGATCCTTTATTTTATCGATGATGATGTATGCCTGGGTGGCATGGCCTCACGCGTCCAAGTCGACCCTAAAACATTTGCAAACAATTCAAAATCTCTCATTAAGAAAGGCTCTGAGGGTGCCCCTCTTAACCAGAAACTCAACTATTCATGAGGAGACGGGCATGCCCACAGTAGAACAAGCCATTGAGAAACGGGCCAGGCGTACCTGGGAAAGAATCTGTCGCCATCCAAACCCATATGTTTCCGGAAATGGGAAGGGGGAGCCCCCCCCCCATAGGAAACATAAGCGTGTGCACTCATTTTAAGGCACAATTAACGTTAGGCGGTGGAATGTACATAGTGTACATATGCAAATAGTGTAAATAGATGAAGTGAATGGAGGTAAAAAAAAAAAAAACTTTGTAAACTCAAGTGAAAAAACAAAACATTTAGCACCACAGACTGAAACATATTGGCGCTGTACTCAAAGCCCAAATGAAGGGTTTTGTATGGGCGCTATATAAGCCCAAAAATTGCATCTTCTATACCTTAATTGTAAAAACAAATTGTTAAATTTTTGCCTGCAAAGCTGGGTCCTAATGTACCAGCTTTAGGCCCATTAGAAATAATAAAAAGCCTATCAGGCCAAATCCTCACACCATTCCCCCCTCCCTCAGGCGGCTCATCAGAGCCAAAAATGCCGTGCGGAGGCTATGGCAGAGATTCCGTCACCCCAGGATAGGAGAAATCCACCGGCGGTTCAAAACCGTGGTGAGAAATCTCCTACGCGCACACCGATCAGAAACCTGGGAGAACACGCTACGGCACGTGGACCTCCAAGAGAGGAAACCGTGGGGGATCGTCCGAGGCATTCGGAAAGATAAGGACCAGGATGAACTTCCCCTGCACAGCCTCTTTCTGGGGCACTTAGTTTTTGAGCCCCGAGAAAAGGCAGAGGCCTTCGCGGACTATTTGGAGACCCAGTTCCAGCCCCGGGAAGAGCCCCAGGACAACGATCACACTGATTTTGTGGCAGAAACCGTCTCCGCCTTCATAGTTGGTGAGATTTTTCACATCCCGATAACCACACCGAAAGAGGTGGTCGCCCAGATCCGAAACCTTAAATCCCATAAAGCCCCTGGGCAGGACCGCGTCACTGCGGAAATGCTCCAGAACCTTCCCAAAAGGGCTGTGATCCATCTGACGCGGATCTTCAATGCATGCCTTCACCTCCGCCACTTCCCCTCTTCGTGGGAGGCGCGGGTGGTATGCATCTTGAAGCCCGGCAAGGATCCAGTACATCCCGCCAGTTACCGCTCCATTCAAGATTCAAGATTTTTATTGATGAAATATCCTGTGGTCTTACAGAGAGGGGCGCCGTGCAGGAGAAGTTTACATTGCTGTATAGTTGTTTAATATTATTATAGTTATTAATGAGATTTAAAACCCATGCAGTTCTCTCTCTCTCTCTCTCTCTCTCTCGAGAGAGAGAGAGAGAGAGAGAGAACGAGAAACAGTTTTAAAATGTATTTTTGCGGTTATGTTTCATAGTACTTATTATTGTACCTGTAATGTTTATAATGTGTTTGCATGTACTTATCTTTTTAATTTTATTTTTACACATATCTTATGGTTTATTTACAGAGGATGGAAAGGAAGGGGAGGGGTAGCTTTATTTACATTGTGGAGGGGAGGTGAATATTTACATATATACATATTACAGTAACATCTTGATTCTTCTGTAATTTCTATGTTGAGGCGTGCCTCCGCCAATGTTTCGAATTACCATATTCGTGTGGACCTGAATTGTTGCCCAGAGCTTGCGAGTTTTATCAATGATAAAATCAGCTACAGGCTTGATTCCTGTCTCCCGATGTATGGTAACGTTGGATGTGAGTATTGGAACGTGATGTAACTTCCTGAGACAAATGTTCTGTATAGTTTGTAGGGGCGCCATTGTTGATTTTGATGTGTGCGCCCATGCTGCACTAGCGTAGGTCAAAAAACTTAGGATAAATGCTTTACATAAAATGTGTTTCGATTTTTCTGCAACCAACTTACTGCGAAAAATGGGGGCACATATTTTTAGGCGTCGCCGGGCACCTTTGGCGGTATTTGTGGTATGTCTGTTGAAATTTAATTTGGAATCTAGTAAGACTCCCAGGTGTCGTGTATGAAGACGAAGCGGCAATATTTCTGTGTGTATTGTGATGTTTATATCTGGGATTTTTCGTTTTTGTGTGAAAATCACTGTACCGCTCCATAAGCCTCCTACCTACAGTTTTAAGTCTTCGAAAGACTTCTCCTTCATTTTGAGGAGGGGCAACTCCTACCCAATCACCGGTTTGGATTTCGTTCTGGACATTCTACGTCTCAGCAGCTGCTGCGAGTGGCCGAGGTCTCGCTTGGCTTTCAATCGAGGGCTAAATCGGTAGCAGTGCTGCTGGACGTCGAAAAAGCCTTCTCGACCACCTGGCATGATGGCCTCATCTATAAACTCCTAGAGCGCGACATTGCCGCCTCCTACATTTCCCTGGTAGCCAGCTTCCTTCGAGGACGCAGCTTCCGTGTAAAAGTAGGCGGCAGGCTCTCTAGTCAGGCAAATTGGCGTAGGGGTGCCGGAGGGCAGCGTGCCGTCCCCGACGCTCTTTGCTGCTTACATGGCCGATTTCCCCACACACCGACAAACCACAACCTATCAGTACGCAGACGATCTGCTAATTCTGTCACAGAATAATAATCAAAATTATGCAATGAGACCAGCTCAGCAACAACTCAGAGAGGCAGAGGCCCGGAGCAAAACATGGCACATGGCCATCCCCTGGATCCGCAGCGCGAAGTACCTTGGGATAACGCTGGACCGCTCCTTGATCTTCAAGGAGCACGTGCTTGCTAAAGTCCAGCAAGGCCGTTTAGCTCTCGGGCAGCTGTATCCAATCCTCAGTTCTCGAACAATGAACCTGACCCAAAAGCTGCGTGTATACCGTGCCATAATACCGGCTATGGTTCTGTACGGCTGCGAAATCTGGGGTTCCGCGGCTCCGACCACGATCCGCAAGATTCAATTCCTATAGAACCAGGTGCTCAGAATTATGTACGATACCGACCGCCGCTTCCCAGCACACATCCTCCATGACCACTCCAAGGTCCGGTATATCGTGGACGTCATACGGGAATGAGCTCGAACGCTCCACGATATCATCCTGGACCACCCTAATGAGCTGGTCATAGCTTTAGGGGCCTATGCCCAGAGCCCCTAGAAGGTGCAAATCCTATGGTCTGCCCAAGGACATCATGGGACCCCTTGGGTAAAAATTTTAACATTCGCCATGGTCCAAAACAGAATAGCTTCAAACCTGACCCTGAACAACTACCTATAAATCCCCGCAAGCGGCAACCATGCTGAGACCCACGGTTGATCACCGAGATTAAGCAGCATTGTGCGTGGTCACTACTTGGATGGGTGACCGCCAAGGAAAACCACGTGCCGTTTGCAATCTCATTCAAGCACCAAATTTGGTCCTAATCAAACTTCTTTAATCAATTCGATCCTAATCAACATCCTTTATCCTTGCAAGCGGCAACCAGGCTGCGAACCACGGCTGACCACGGGTTAAACAGCATTGGACGTGGTCACTACTTGGATGGGTGACGCCAACAAATGCCACGCCCGCTTGCACAGCCGAAACACAAACCCTCTTCCTGATTTCATCTTAATTCTATGTCCATTGAGTAGGTAAAGCCGCGAGCGGCTAGATACTGCTGACCAATGACACCCACCTGGGAGAAGTCCCAGGTGACCCGTACTGGCTTCTGGCCATCCTACGTCACTTGCTGTTCGTCATTGCCTTCTGCAGACACATGCGGTGAGGATCGGATGAAGGAGCTTAGTTGTTCTCCTTGACGGAAATGATTGTGGTTTGTTATGATCAGTGAAATGAGTGACCTTCATTATGCACATAGAGAAACTCATCATATAGGGGGCTACTTGTGGGTGCATGCAACTTTAACATCTAGCTCAGCCCATTACGTGCACGATATTATCAACATCGCCTGCCCGACGGATGTATGCGTCCTACTTCCTGGTTACTCTCTTTTTTTTAATTTTTCCTCCCTTACTGCCTGTGATGCTATTTTCTGTTTTTGCTTCTCTTTTCCTTAGGCCCTATTCCTGAGTTTTCCTTTGGGTGAAACCCTTTGCCATTTTATTTCTTTTATTGTTTGCTATCATATTAATTTATTATTGTTATCTTCATTGTAATCATTATCTTTTGCTTCTCTTTTCCTTAGGCCCTATTCCTGAATTTTCCTTTGGGTGAATCCCTTTGCCATTTTATTTCTTTTATTGTTTGCTATCATTATTAATTTATTATTGTTATCTTCATTGTAATCATTATCTTTATTACTTTTGGTTTGGTGTATGTTTTTCTACTTGGCCTGCTTGCCTGTTGGTTTTCTTTTTAAATATGATCTACATATAGGCCATTCCCCCCCTTCTTTGCATGCTGCCCATACAGGGTTTATAATTATCCCGTGCATATGTCTATAGTATTATCATCATCTCTCGGATTGTATCCCAAGTATTCATTTGTACTTTTCTTTTTTTTCAATTAATAATTTGTAGGTGTTATTATAGTTGTGCCTTTCGCACTTCCTTGCTGTTAATTCGGATATCACTGTGCATTATTAATTTTCTTTGTGCACTGCATTAGCTTTTTCTACCATTTGTTACTGTATTACTGCTTGTATTTTGTCTCCAGTATCCCCCAAGTTCTGCTTTATGTTTTATTGGTTTTATTGCTGAGAGCAGCAATTCTGTAAACTGGCAGGAGACGTGACAAGTTAAGCAAATGAGTGTTGGCAATATAAATATTTGTCATTATTTCAAATTATAAGTAAAACTTTTTGGAATGTGTTGCTATAGGATATTGCATAATTTCAGGGAAGTTGTACCAAGCCTTTATTCACAACAGTTTTGCAGCCTAGCCTCCGGTTAATCCCACACTTTCCTGTTGGACTACTATTATTAATATCAAGTAACATCCCCTTTGGTTAACCTACTTACATTAGAAAAACCTGTAGAATCTTCTAGAAGCTTTTGTGATATAAATGATCAAATCCATTTGGAATATTTTGCAAAATGACCAGAAATCAAGAGGGTATAAAACATAAGGGCAGTTCAGCAGAAGTTGTTAGATATTGCAGCTGCCAGGGTGAACTCTTGGCAGTTGGGAACCGAACCAGATGTCAGTATTACAGTCAGCCCTTTGCTTAGTTTTGCACATTGACCCAAGGTAAGTTTGAGGCCCAGGTCTAGATGTTTTCAGATGTTCTGTTTTATTCTTTAATTAATAAACTCTAATGAGCAAGGTTTAAATGAAGGAATTGCTCTAACCTCTGAAGCTCCTGTCCCCTTTCCATGTCCAACTAGTGTCATGACAATATTAACTTGGGGGGAAGAAAAAAAGAACTATTTTATAAACAAAAGTACATGATGAGATACAAAATATTAACTTTGAAAACAAGGAAAAAACTAGTTACCTATGGAATAAAGTGAAAGCAAGGAATTAGGTTATATAGAGAAACAGGAAATATATGGTAGCTTAAGGGATAAGAGTACCCTGATCTATTATAGGAGTTTTAAGAAAGATTGGGGCAGGGAAAAAAATATATCCATGTGGTAAAATGGGAAGGGAAGGTATGGCATGGCAAGAACAGAAACAATGATATTAAATGGTGTAAAAGTTGACAAAGAACTGTGCCCATTGTGTGGCAAGCAGACAAGAATTTGCATGTACATTAGAATGTACAGAAACCTAAGGATGAAGAGAGGAAATATGGAACAAGAAGTGGAATAATTTGCAGGCAGAAATTTGGACATTACAGAAAAGAATTTTTGACTCGGTTTGGAAATTACGTAGGGTAAGTAAAAGAAACGTGGTGGAGGAAAGTGAACAAAGCAAAGGAAAGAAGTAATAAAGAAAATAAAGAAATAATGACAGAAAGATGATCCCTTTTAGGAAAATAACTGTAACATTTACTTTATAATAGTACAATTAGAGTGAAGTAGGATCCATGTACACAACAACCGGGGTGTATTGTATACGATTCTGAAACAACAAGCACTCCAGGATCAATGAAATATTGCAAAATTGTAATTGTAAATGTGTAGAAATAATAAAGTATTCATTCATTTACTTGAACAGTCATGTGATATATGTTGCATGGCAGTGATTTTGTTACTTTCACTGGGATCCTATTTCAGGTAGCCTTGGTGGGTGTGTTTCTCCACAAATGTAATGAGTCATAATGCACAGATATCTTCAAACAATTAATCCATTATCCAAACTGTTTTGCATCTTTCTTAACTGAATTATGTATGAAAAAGGACCATCATATACCTTTCCAATACTTTTTAAGTTTTGGATTAGGTTTTTGACTCCCAAATTGATCCTTATTTAGCTTTAGCAGCTCCATATTGAAGATAATCATCACTGTACTTAAGGATTTTAGATTATTTCTGCACTTAAGGAATAACAGAAGTAGACATACTTCTCTGGCACAAACAATACTTTCAGAATAAATTCTAACAATGACATCAGTTTAGAATCTTCTGTTCCCTGTTAGGAATCAATTTATCTTTTCAAATAAATAGTCTGTACCCATGCTTCATTTTTATTAACAGAAGAATAATAAGTGATACAAAATACATATAACTGTATAAAATTATTAGGTACTACTTTATTAAGATTTTGCTATAGCTACAAGCTTTCACTCTGTATTCCAAATGGCCACTGAGGCTGTTACAAAGATTTGACAAACTGAAACATTCATACTACAGTTTGGGAGAATTCAAGACAGATCAAGAAGATTCTGCAACTATGCTCTCTGCCTATATTTGAATAATCTTGTTTAAGTTAGTTTGTACTTTCACAGACAAATGAGTAACAAATGATTACTCTTTCTTTAATGCATTATCATAGCGCTTATTATAAATATTAGTTGTAAAAATGAAAGTATTTTAAAAATTTGGGAGTTTCTGTCGTAAATACATTTTCCATGGACATATGGGAAAGAATGTATTAATGATGTATTTGCTCCATTGAACAAGTAACAATTATGTATGGCATCCAATAGAACAGATATTTATCACAGCCTTCCAAAATTTTGCCATTGAATTTTACAAACATTTAAAATTGATGCAGTATTAATTTTACATACCTACTTTTGTTGAAAAAGGTCTTGGGAAGTTAAACAAATCACAGAAAGTTAAAGGATAACCATGTGTCTGAAGGCTAGGAAAACAATTTATTTTTATACATATTATAAAAATAATTTTGTTCAGTTATTACATCTAAATAAACTACAGTGCCCCAAATTAAAAACCATTTGCAAATTCTTCCTTTATAGTGGCTTGTGAATAAATCACACATTTCCCCCCCTTTTTATTCACAGTAAAAAGTAAAGCCATAAGTATAACAGCATATTAATAAACCTTTTTCCTGGATTTACACTCTTCTAAAGACAGCCAGGAATTTGTTTCCATTATTACGTGTCACTTTTTTGCCTTCTTCAGAGCTTTCATATAGTTTTCCCACAACTGGATCATGTGCCTAAAAATAAAGGCCTTCATAAGTAATCTATTTAAACACTCCAAATAACAAAAAATTAAAAAATTAATATTTTGCAGATATGCTATAAGTATTACTTATAAGCATGAGCAATTATATTTCACTTTTTCTTCTTTGTTATTACACATATCTACTAGGAGGTATGTAGCAGTTTTAATGGAAAATGATACTTTAAACAGATCAAAATTCATGAACAAGTATTTATGGTGATGATTGTTTTTCTGATGAAAATTCTTGTATTTCAAGATTCAAAGTTCAAGGTTTTATTCATGATTACTACAGTTTCCACATTTGGCTTTCTTTCGGTTTCAACATTCCTATAAGGAAATATTAATAAAACAAAACATTATAACCATAGTTTCACTATATGTATTCAAAACTATCATGCTAGTCAAGGATAAAAAGGAATTTAACATACTCAATAAAGGCTGCATGGTACATGAAGAGCTAACAATTATCACAAGGTGAGCATGAATAAAACTGAAACCAATAAGGACCCATATAAAATAGGAGCTATATTATATAATAAATTACCATTAGCAATTAAAAGTGCCACAGACTTGAAATTTAAATCTATTCTAATGCTATTCCTCTCAGCTGACAACTGTTGTTGTTTAACAGCTGAAGATAGTCACAATGGTCCACGAAACATTTCCTGAATAAATCTCCAATAAGTGAGACCATAAAGAGTGTTCTTAATATTTCGACTTAGAAGAGATTATTACTATTTCAATATGTTTATGGGTACTTAATTAAGAAGTGCTTAAGCATCCATGAATGTAATGTTTGTTTGGCATATTCACGAGAAGCAAATATTTTGATCATAGCAAAATATGTTCTCATTATAAAGCATATGGGAATAAATATATAGATATTTTTGGAAACCTCATATGTATAAGTTCAAGCTCTATATCACACACTTGGAGAAAACATTCTTGGATTGATGATGGGAAAACATTTTGGAAGTAAGTTGACAGGCCTTCTAAGGTTATCCCTCATGGTTATTTGATTAAATTATTTATGAAGATGAGAATTTTTTGATTTTTGAAGTTCATGAATAATAATAATAATAATAATAATAATAATAATAATAATAATAACATTAATAATAATAAGTTTTATTACTGTATTTTAGTACTAAATTATAATTAGACATCAGATTTTTAAGTACCTATTATAAATTGAAACTTTAGGTGGCTAAAATAAGTCAAAATTTGAATAAATTGAGCTGTATTTCAATAAAATTAGGCATTTTAGGCGCATATGACTAAGGCTTCAAACCTTTTTATTTCACTGAAATTAACAAATTACACACTAAAATACACAAAACATGGCACAAAAATATATTTAAGAAATGTTGCATACTATATTATATAAACATAGTTGCACAAATTGAATATAATGAAAAAAATTAAATGTACTCTTTAAGTTTTTTAAATTAATGATGATGATGATGATGATGATGATGATGATGATGATGATGATGATGATGAAAATAATAATGATAATAATGTTTATTTTTGTATTATATACATTAGATTTTAGGCACTAAAAATTGCAGCTTTAGGAACCTAAAATAAGCTCAAAATTTTATAAATTAGGTCCTATTTCAGTAAAACTAGGCATTTTAAGCACATATGACTAAGACTTCAAATTTATTTATTTCACTGAAATTAACAAACTACACACTAAAATATACAAAACATAGTATCAAAAAGTATATTTAAGAAATAGAGGCAGACAACTGTATTATATTAACATACTTGCACAAGTTGAATATAATGAAAAAAATTAAAATACTTTTTAAATTTTTGAAATTCAGTTCCATGCTCATTCTCTTTCATAATTATCTGCACAGTACGTCACCAGAATTTTATCTAAATTGCCTTTTGTCATAGAGAATTATTCTGAAAACAGAAAAAAGTTCATTCTAGCAGCAGACATCAGAGGAGCAAATTTTAAATTACCTATGGTAGAAACACCAATACTACTGGAACATTTACATACTCCACCAACCAAGTATCAAGAGTGATCAAAGTATAACTCTTGATACTTTTTTCAGCAATGAAAATCACACATTCTTATTCAGTAACTGTTTCACTTTTAATTTTTTTGCAGTTTCACCTACAGCACAATATTATTTTCTCCTGGGCATCCTTCATTATTGATATTTGACTACAAAATAATTGATTTTTATATTCTAAGTGTTCAATGCTTACAGGTGCTTGATTTTATGTAAGCAATATGTCTTTTCCAATGGGTCATTCAGACACTCTTTCACTGCTTTTACACATGCTGCAGCATCGGAATCAGGTAATTTCAATAGTGTGACCCTTCTTTAAAATATTTAGAATAATATACCACTGACTTAATCCATGTACCCCATTGTGTTACAGCAGGCTGAGGTGGGAGCAGAATTTCTGGGCAATTCTCTCTGAACATTGAAATCCTGAATGGACTTTACAAAACATTTTTTCACATTGGAAATGAATGAATTGATTGATAAGAGGGAATTCATTCCTGATTGTTTCAGAAACCCTGTGAAGGACATGAACTAAACAGGTTATGTAACTGATGTTACGATAAACAATATTAAGACGTCCAGCTGCAGCAACCATGTATGAGGTAGCATCAGTACAAAACAACAGAACTTTAGAATCATCTATATTGCCAGAGAATAAATGTAGGTCTTTGTTTACAAAATAAGCAATGGTTTCATTACTCACTTTTGGAAGTTCCTTAACACATACAAGGTGTGGAATCGAAGGTTCATCAGGGTCAAGTTTGCCAATCATTCTGGCCATATATCTTATTCACCAAAGCTGAGGTTTCATCTACAGATACCTATATATAAGAAACGCCTATGTCCTCCCAAATGGATGCTAAAGTTTCATTGTACATTCTGACTAAATACAATTTTTTTGGGTAGGTTCAGAGGGGATATTTTCTTTGCAGTATTTTTGTAAGAACTTTTGTAAAACCAAATTTTCAATTGCATTCCATGGAATATTGGTAGCAACAAGTTCTCTGGTTAAATCTGCAAAAATTGCTGCTTCGGTTCGATGAAGTACGCTGTGTCAGTAGAATTTGTTTGCTTGGATTTTTCTGCTGAGCTTTTGCCTTATGTCCCAACATTTGCACATGCTGCCTCAGGTGGCATTTTTTCCTAACCAAATCTAAAAAGTATAGAAGTTAACTGAATTAAAATCCTAAATATTGTATTGCCACATTTCTATCACAAAATGTGATTACTGGTTCAAACAACCAAAATCTCAATGATCTGTAAATACTTTAACTATCAAAATGTAAATGCTTAAAGTGTAGTTGTCTTCAAAAGAATTTCAGCTCAGTAAAATGTATAAATATCATATAGACCTACTCAGTAAAATATATTTAAACTATAGGTATACAGTTATAGTTTGCTACAAATCTTGCAGACTATTATTTTTTTCATTGTAATTGAAATGTTAGTTTTTTAGTCATTGCTAGATCAGAATAAATTTTGCCCCTTTATCAATTGGCCTATTAAACTGCAAAGAACACATCCTACTATTTCAAACTTCTCAACACAAATAAGGAAAGAGAAAGAGGTTTACAGATATTCAAACTAACCGTTATACAGCAATGTTCTTGAAATTTAATTAGATGAAAATACAACATTCCACCCATTGTTAAGATTTCATGGTAGTATTAATTGATATCATAGTATGATTCAGTTGAACTACACACTCTTAAAGCTCACTTACTTTTCATAAATGTATGGAACTGGTTTCGAGAACATTTAGTTCCCATCTTCAGCAAGGCTAAAGTTCAACGGTCGGATCATTCGTTGAGCTGTGGGAATGTATATTCTGCTCTGGTGGTGGTGTGATAACTTGTAGTTTATGTTTTCATCCCCGACAATGTCGAAGTTCATTATGCTGTCTTTGTATTTGTAGATGTAGATTTTCTCCCATGTTGCCAATCCATAGGTCCTTGTACTGATTTTAATAGTTTTGCTTTATTCATTATGTCGTGATTTTGTATCCAAAAATGATATGCTACTGCTGATTTCTCTATTTGCTTGTACTTTATGTTCCTGAAATGTTCCTTTAAACATGTGCCTATGTTTCTCTTTGTTTTTCCAAAGTAGATTTTTTCACATTCTGCACAGTTTATTTTGTAAATACCTGATTTTTCTTCTTGTGGAATCCTGTCATTAACATTATCTATCAGTAAATTTTTAACATTAAATGTATTAATCGGTGCCAACCTGATATTAAAATCTTTAAGAATATTCTGAAATTTTTTTTGTGGCCCATGGATGATATGTGAATTTTTTCAAAATTAGTTTATCTTTTGTTGCTGAAAGTGTTTGGTTTCTTTGATATGTTTTTGTCTCTTGAATTTCTGCACCTTTTTATGTACTAGTTCTTTTTTAAAAAACCATTTTTAACTGTTGTTTCTTCTATTTGTTTGTATTCTTTAAAATATTCTTCTTTGCTAATTTGTAGGTTAACTAGCCGATGTGTTAAACTGTTAATTACTGCATGTTTGTGCGCTGTGGGGTTAAAACTGTCAGCATTGATGTGATTATCTGCATGTGTATTCTTTCTGTATATTCCAAATTTAAGTTTTTCTTGGCATTTCATTATTTTAATATCCAAGAATGGCAGCATGTTATCTGTTTCTATTTCGTATGTAAATGATATGTTTTTATCTTGAATATTTAGAAGTTTTAAGGCATCCTCAATGAGTTTTTTGTTAACTATGGCAAATATATCATCCACATATCTGTACCATACCTTATATATGTATGGAAACATTATGTTGATGTGTGTTTCAAATCTACTCATGAAGAGGTTAGCTGGAAATGGAGATAAGGGGCTGCCCATTGTAAGTCCTGCTTGTTGTTTATAAAATTTAAAAACAAAAGGAAAATAAATAAAGCAAAACTATTAAAATCGGTACAAGGACCTATGGAATAAGCAACATGGGAGAAAATCTACATCTACAAATACAAAGACAGTATAATGAACTTTGACATTGTCGGGGATGAAAACATAAACTACAAGTTATCACACCACCACCAGAGCAGAATATACATTCCCACAGCTCAACGAATGATCCAACCGTTGAACTTTAGCCTGGCTGAAGATGGGAACTAAATGTTCTCGAAACCGGTTCCATACATTTATGAAAAGTAAGTGAAGCTTTAAGAGTGTGTAGTTCAACTGAATCATACTATGATATCAATTAATATGATTGGCTTCACTGTGCAAGTTCCAATTTACATTTAAGTTTCATGGTAGTGTTAATAAAATAAAATAAAACAAACTGACCTTTAATATTGCTTACATGTATGAGTATATGAATAATTAGTGAAATAAGAAATTTTAGATGTGTTAGGCATTTTAAGCTGAATATTACAAAATGAAGCTCTAACAATCATTTTAGGGCACTATCAAACACTATGAATAGCTTTCAATTTTCAGTAATATTAATAATTATTTTTTTCTTTGTCCTAAAGGAACAAAATAGGTACTTTCCCTAAAATCTGATGTCTGATTATAAATCTGCAGAAAGTGAAAAACTGTTTCCAGGAGATATAGCATTTGAAACAAGATCTTTCAAATAAAAATGTTTACAGTTCACTATGCTCTGTAGTTTTTGACCAAAGTCGGTTTTATGTCTGTTGTATAGCTGTTTAGCTGACTTAGCTATTTATGTTCAATTAAATAACACACTCTGAGTCAAACATTAACCACTATTTTCATTCTTGTTGGAAAATGTTCCAAATTATAAGCAGGAGTGTATTACACTATATTTAATTGCACATATTTTTAGGCAACTCTTTTTGAATTACACACCTAAGAACATACTTTAAATTGTATCAATAAAAAGTGAAAAATTGCATTCTTAAATCAAACATTAAACATGTATTTATTTGAATTCTTAATGCAAAAACTAAAAAACAAGAATTAACTACATTAATTTCATTACATGTTGCAGTTTGCATTTCATGCATCTTCATTTAATTCCTCCAAGTCATAGTCAGTAGCATAAATATTGTATACCTTTAAATTTTTATAATAGTCATGAAAAATGCTTTTGATCATGGTAGTAGGTATTACTCTTAAGATCAATACTGTCAAAAATGATTTTCTATAAAAAAGAGAACAACTCAACTGCTTCCCTCATTTCCTTAGGCGGAGGGAAAGGCCTGCAGTAATCAGGTTTTCATACAGACAAAATGAAGAACAAGGAGCTAATGTTCAAGTAAATGGACTTCCATGTTTTTTGCCGTATGCATTCTGTTGATGAAAAATAAGCACAGTCGATTTACCTACAATGTTACTGCAAACTGGGTTCCACACGTTTTTTCACAATTCAATATCCCCGCAACTTATTGTTATTAGATTTACCCAATTTTTTACTATGCAAAGCTCCTCATGGAGAATTGCTGGATGCCAAAAACTCATTTTCGACCAAAACTGGGCTTACCCAATTCTTCACACTCTTTGCAGAAATAATTATGTACTTTTCAGTTTATTTTTCTATTTTTTTGTATTAAAATAGAAGGTTTCATTAATCAATTCTGAATGATAGTTATATTTTTACTATCTATATATATCTTAATGTGTGTTTAGTTAACTAAATTCTTAAATAAATGTTATATCCTATTGTGTTATTTCTTGCCATTTATCTAATTTTCCCATTTGGAATTTTTTTTTGTTATAATATTGTTTATTACAGATATAGCAGACTACAACTTCATAGCTTTTAACAAGTGAGTAAGACTTTTTAATATTTTTTATTTCAAGAACTTATTTTTGCGTAGAACAGCTGTCATTTCACATTTAGTGGGTATCAACAGGGCTCCTGGCACTGCGTCTAGACTTATCGAAGATCAAATCTTTCCATTTCATTTATTCCTTATTGTGTGTCTACAACATGGAACCCATGACTTAAAATCCCTTCTGGAGGATGTGCACTTATGATTTTGACATCCAGAAAAGTCTATCAACCTTGGCCAGGTTTGAATGCAGTCCAGAGAAGAGATCATAAAAAATATGATGTCTATTACAAAAGTAGTTACATGTACCTAATGATGTTTCCTAAAGGAAAATATTCTGGCATAAAATACTTTTTTGCAATGGTTAGTAACTAATACATCTTATTAATATAAATACTGACTACATTTATTTATTTTTTCCATTAACAATGTAGAGATGATACAAAATTCTATTTTAAAAAATATATTTATAGACCTACATTATTATGAAATAAAGGGAATGACAGTTAACATTGTTTTAAAAATACACACACACACACAGTTTCATGGCATATCAAACGGTGAAGGACTCATCAGTCAAGATTTCAGCCATTGTAGCCTACTTCAAGGTAGTCAAATTATTGAAAAACATGATAATATTGTTTTCGAACATGATAAGAATAGGATGGTCCACAAAATCTTTTAACTTAAAAAATTGAGAAAATAGCTTCAGAAATACTTGCACAGAGCTATTCGCAATAGGCAAAAGAAGTAGCTTACAAAGAAGAGAAGCAAACTTAACATCATAAAAAGCTATATTAAAATCATATAAGCAGGTTTAGCAATTTTAGATTCATGAATAATATGCTCTTTTAATGTAAAATAGTGTTTCCTTACAATTGTGTTATAAGAATTCCAATTTTCCATATCATGTAGCAATTTTTAAAATGATATGCTCCAACTGTTAGCAAAGTAATATGTTGCTCTTGAGATGTCTACATAAACACTCACCACTTCATCTTCATTTAAGCGACTGAAAAGTGGATGCTCCTCTAAATGCTTAACCATCCAATCATGAAGATCTTCAACATCTGTCACTGTATATACCATAGCCTTGAAACACAAAAGTTTTAATTACAACATAATAATACAAGTTGTAACCCTTTTTTTTTCTTAAATATGTTTTTTAAAGTTAATACAAATTACCTTCAAGGTGAATTAACAAAAATATCAACTGCATCATCTTTCATCTTTGAATGTCACAAGACTATACGTGTTGGAGTATTTGCAAGAAAATGTATTTCATAGTAAGAATAGCTTAATATAATAATATATTCATCTTGATTACATAACTCTTAAATAGTATTATGTATAAGACCTTGTCAAGATAATGTAAACCTTTAATCCTCCTTGAAATTTCAATGAGTTCTAGGGCATCAATATCCAAAACATATAAATCTACCAATAAGGGTCCCCTTATTCACATGGTTTGCAGTGATGAGGTAACCACATAAAACCTATTTATTCTGCTCTTAGTATTCAGTCTTTTCATAAAACTTTAAATCCTAAAAAACTAGATTATTACATACAGCTCCTTAGTTTCCAAAGGAGTTATCGTTCCTGGTGGTGTAGTGGTGACCATACTTGCCTCCTAAACCCCCAAGTTTGCAGGTTTGATGCTGGTCAGGACTGATTGATTGATTGATTGATTTTTTGGGGTGTAAAATTCCTAACTATGGCTTCCTTTGGAAGGGAAATAAAGCCATGGGTCCTGTGACATACATTTACGGCATGATAAAGAAACTCAAGCCTAAAAAAATAGGCCTTTGAGCAAAATTTGTCAGTCGTTTCATGCCCTGATTTTGATTTGAATGGGATGCTGATGACCTGAGGTGTTAAAAAGAAGAAGAAGAAGAAGAAGAAGAAGAAGAAGAAGAAGAAGAAGTTATTCAGAGAATGAAAAGTTTTATTATCACAGCAATATTTCGAAATTTTAAGCTTTTCCCATGATTTGCTCAGACTGTGACACTCTAAGTTAATGTAAATTATATGTAATCTGTTGTATAATATACTCTTATGCTTCACTGCTTTTAAATACGGTGGGACTGGTTTCGAAGAGACATCCTCTCCATCTTCAACCAACTTGACAACTGGTACGAGAAACTAACATCTATGAGGACCTGTGGGTCTGTCCTGGTGGTGTTTCCCCTCCCTACCCTTTATAAACTGGAAATTTGTATTACATTCACAAGGTTCACTGTGTGAGTTCCAACATAATTTTATAAAAATGCCTTATTTTTCGAAAGTTCTTACATGAACTCTAAGTTAAGTTTGACATTTGTTGCATCTATACCACTGAAAATTTAAATTATTAAGTGCCATGCATATAAGTTTGCCCCTACCAAAATGGCAACCTTGGGCAAGATGTTATGAATTTATTAATTATGAATAAGAATAATAAAATACAGTTATTGGACTAGTGCAGAATTAAAGCCATGAATATAATGACTTTATCAATATATGCAATTACCTGCAGTTAAGATAAAGCAGAGAAATTTGCAGGCAATTTGAAAGTATGTTTTCTATTAGTTCATAGAATTTTTATGTATAAATAATTTTATAAATTTTATATTAAATTTATAAATTATATAGTCCATTATTAACTGAAGAGTTAATGGCGATAAATTCACTCATTCACTTATTAAAGTTAAAATATATTGTGACAGTATTTGCTATAATATTCTCAGACCATTATGCACATTTTATAAATATTCATCGAATGATGTATAAATACTTAGTCCCATTATCCAGAAGTAAATATTCAATAGTTACAATATATATCAGCACAAGAAATTACATTACTGGTTACAAATACATTGATGAGGCTTTTAAACATTTTTTATCTAAACAATTTTGGAGAGGAATCACTCAAAATTTCACTAATTTTCCACTGACTAGAATATATTTCAGAAGCTGTCTTCATCATCAGCACGGATTCATGTCAGTTTTCCCACATGGTACGCAAATGTCTCTTTGTATTTAGATTTGGATTTAGATTTAGATTTGGTCATTGTTATTTGGGAGATTGAATTTTACATTTAATTTTTAAATTTAAATTTATTAGTATTTTTAATACATAAATTCTTCCATAGAGTTTTGGTTCATTTTGGAATTTATAATTCTCACTTTAAAAATGGTATGATTTCTCAGTGTGCATGTTATCAAACAAATTGATAAATCAGCAATAGCAGCGCACTTTTGGAATAAAAATCATGAAATTAAATCAGAGATAAAATTACTTAAACAACTTCATAATGCAATAGAACTTTCCACTTGGGAAAACATTTTCATTACAAAAAATAAGGATAATTTGATGAATTTCGATATCCCTCCATTGGATGAACTCAGAAAATTCCTAATAGAACCAACAGATGCCGCCACAAGAACATCAAGAGACCCAACCGCCACGTTTAACAACAGTTTGTCAACAGGCTGAAGATGGGAGGGATCGCTCCCGAAACATATGTTCCAAATTTTATGTAAGTGAATGGAGTTAGTGTGAAAAAAACTGTATAAATTGTTTATAACTATTTATGGTGCTTTGAAACATAGAAATTAATGTAACTCAGAAATATAGCTTGTAATGATTCACAAAAATGAATGGATAAGATATAAATTATGGTATTAAAATCTTTACTATCTTCAAGGACAATACTACAAATGCACATACATTCAATGCTGAGTATATGAATGCTTCACTCAATTGATTCTAAATGTATACTTAAATATGAAACATAGCTATGCTACTTACATTTTTTGCTAAAACATATGCATATTCAGCCAATAGAGTTTTATTAATTATTCTCCACCTGTGTTTTGCTTTCTTGAAATGGGGATCTGGATACAGGAAAAACATCTTTTTCAGCTGTAACACAAGAGGAAATAAATATGTAGTATTTGTAAGTTCAGTATTACTAAATCATAAAGCACACTCAATGTGAAATTATAACAAAAAAATAACTTTCTCATCATGTATGTTGTTATTATTGAATACAGGATCCAGATCATTATTAGACAAATTTTGATGCTATCATTACAAGCACCACTGCATACATAGAAAAGAAATTCATTTGTAAGCAAAATGTTATATAACCATTCTGGGTTCATCCGGATTCGTGCTTTTTTCATAAGCACATAAGCATAGAGCCAAATATGGACATTCAAAGAGCTAGTAATATATTTATCTTTCGGAAATGCACTAACACTGACTAGTTCATCTGCTGTTGCTTTATAACTTGAATTACATGTATGTTCTGCATTCTGATTTGTGTGAACCTGTAATACCAATAGAGCATTTACATTTTTTCCTAAGTTTTTTTTTTCCTTCTCACTAGCATGCAAACTTTTTGCTTAAATTTATTTACAAAGCTTCCATAATGGAGACATGGACCATAATCCTGCTATATTCATAATTATCAAATGAATTGGGTAATTATCCATTATATTCATAACATGCATAAGACCAATCTCTTGTCTGTAGCAACAGTGATATACAGAAATGAAATACATTTGTCACATTAGCAAAATGAAACATATTTCCATGAGAGCAAATTGCATTCTTTTACAAGTAAAATAGCTTATTATTTTTCTGTAATGGTTAGAGATTAGGAAATTTGCAATATTTAGAAAGAAGTTAGCACATTAGGAAGTTTTCATTCAGGGTCAAGATGCTTAGTACAAGTGCTGTTCAATAAAGAATGATCACCATTTTTTTGACAATATACTTTTACTCATCCTCATAATTATGTTCCTCAAAGTAGCCTCAATTGGATGCAATGCACCTGTCCAGCATTTCTGCTGTCTTCAAAAACATGCTAGAATACTTTTTTTACAAGTTCTTTACAATTCCCTCTGCAGTCTTCACCACTGCTTCTGATGTTGGAAAATGCCTCTCAAAAAGGTATTTTTTCAATTTGCAGAAAAGATGAAAATCACACAGGGATAAATCATGACTACAGGGAGGGAGTGTACTTCACACAAATTTTTGTGAGGTATTCAGCAATGTGTGGTTGTGCATTATAATGCTGCAGCATTCAGCTTATAGCACACAAATATAGCCTTTGTGTATCATATGGCCTGGCACAGTCTACAGAACATCTCTGTAATATTGCAGTTATGTATACAGCTATGAAATGCTGCAAAACCATTCCTTGAATGTCAAGGTTGCCTCCCAGCAGAAGCAATCACTTTTGTGGTAACCACACAGTGCTATGCTGTTTCCTCTCAGGATCAAAATGATGTAGAGTTGGTCATGGTGGTGTAGTGGTAACCATACTTGCCTCCCAAACGCAAGATCATGGGTTCAATCCCAGCCAGGACCAATGGAATTTTTCGGGTGTAAAAACCCTGAGTATGGCTTCTTTGGAAGGGAAGAAAAGCCGTGGGTCCCATGTCGTACATTTATGGCAAGATAAAGAACCTCGGGCCTGAAAAAAAGAGGCCTCTGAGCAAAATTATTTCACTGTTTCAAGCCCTGATTTGAATGGGATTCCGATGATCTGAGATGTTAAAGAGCATTCTTAAATAAACCAAATAAAAAGAAATGAAGTAGCTAAATTTTGTCACCTTTGAAAAAAAAACTCCACATCTTCCTGTAACGTCATCTCAACCTGTGCACAAATGTCCTTTTTTTAGGAATCAGCAGTCTTAAACATCTTATTTGCAGCTTTTCAGTTACCAACATGTATATAGCAACAAGTGAAAGTTTCAGAATTTCTGAAAGTGTTCTTAATGTAACTTGGCAGAATAACAGCAGTGATGTTAATGTTTTCTTCTGTTAAAGCATAATGTGTAGTACCACATCCATCTTCCTTTGAAATCGATTCCTTTCCTGTATAAACATTTTAAATCATCCTTAAGCTATGGTATAGGGAAGAAAAAACTCCCTATGAGCTTCCTGTGGCATTGTATAGGTCTCATTTGCAGATTTGAGGCAAAAGCAGAATTTCAGAGCAGCATATTGTTCTCACCTTCATTTTGCTGCAGGCAAAACTGAACATGTTTCACAGATGGGAACCAGAAGACAACGGCCAACTTAACCGCGGCTCCCGCCACAGTCAGCTTAACTGCTGCTCTTGCCATTGCGCCAGCTATTGTCACAGCTGCAGCTGACAGGGCCATGAACCGGATCACTCCCATATTCCAATTCGGATGTAGAAGAATTCCAAGTAATTGGTACCTGGTTTGCTGAGCTAGTCAGCAATGCCCTTCCCCTATTGCGGCGCTGCAAGCAGATGTTTTATGACCCTACTGTTTCACCGACTGAGAGGATAGCGATTTTGCTCAAGATGCTCGGCTAGCTTTTCCCCAACACCCTTAGCTCGTAATGGTTGAAGACGATTGCGAGCTGCATTGTGGAATGCAAATGGGGTTGCGGAACAGCGGCCCGGTCTCTTGGAGTTTATAGAGTACCAGGGAATTGACACGCTGATGGCGTGTCACTTGCATGCTGCTGTTAACTTCAATCTGCCAAGATACGTCGCCTTCGGCCGACGGGGCAGAGGTACAGCAATATTTATCCAGCGACACTTTGTCCACACTCCTTTTCCTATATCGCCCCTACAGCAGGTAGAAGCAACCGCCATAAGGTTCTCCTTGGGTGGCCAGGACATCGTGCTAGTTGCGGCATACGACCCACCAGTTCTACGGAACACTCCTAAACTTACACCCCGCAGTCTGCATCGCCGGAGATCTCAACGCGAAGCACCCTATGTGGCACAGCCGCACCAGAAACCGCAAAGGCCGGCTACTCCCTCGCCGCATAAGGGGAGACCCGGCCCTAATCACGCACAGCCCGCGAAGTCCAACGCACCATCCCCCCGAAGGAGGGGGGATGTCATTGATATCCTAATCACCAAAAACGTTCATTTCCATCTAGACCTCACGGTGGTCAACGCTCTGGACTCCGATCACGACCCGGTCGATGCCAGCGTTGCTCTGCCAGCTCTGTTATAACCAGATTGGATAGAAGAGACCGACTGGGATGCTGCTATCTATCGTCTAAACCAGCCCGTAGAACTGTCACCTCGAATCGACTCAATTGAGGAGCTGGAGAAGGCGGCTATAAACTCCAACACCATTCTCCTTGCGGTCCGTGCCCACACTTTGTGCATACCGCACGAGCATTCAAACCCTAATGGTGATTCCCCCACTCCTCAGGCGGCACATTATAGCCAAAAATGCTTGCGGAGGATATGGCTGAGATTCAGTCATCCCAGGATAGGAGAGGTCCACCGACAGCTCAAAACCCTGGTGAGAAATCTCCTGCAGGCACACCGATCTGAAACCTAGGAAAACATGCTATGGAACATGGACCTCCAAGAGAGGAAGCTGTGGCGGGTCGTCCAATGCCTTCGGAGAAATAAGGTCCAACATGAACACCCCCTGCACAGCCGTTTTCTAGCGCACTTAGTTTTTGAGGCCTGAGAAAGGGCAGGCCGTATCTTACCAGGTGCTCTCCCAAGAATTCATTTATGCTAAGGAACTATTCGATGACCAAAACTTTGTAGTATGAAAGAATTGTAATTAAATTTACTGGTAAATAGAACAAGTATATTCTAAACAAACTTCTTAATCAATTACAATGTAAATATTTTATGTTTTGACTTTGTCAGAAACTGTAACCAGTCTATTATAAATAACCCATCTATCCACCCAGCTACATGCCTTCTATATACCTGTGTTTATTACATAATTAGAAATCAGTCATGTAGAATGATATAAATGATAAGAACAAGATGAGTAGTGCTATGGCTGAATGGTTAGACTGCTCCCCTTTCACATAGGCAATCTGTCTTAAGTAGAATTTTATGGTGGATAAAGTGATATTTGAACAAGTTTCATCCAAGTACTCAGGTTCTTTCTGCCATCAATAATTTCACCAACTGCTCAATTATTGTCATCATTACTCAACCCCCCTATCTTCCTAGCAAATATAGTCTGCTGCCCAAGCAAGAGACTCTAAACTCTTGACTAACATATAAATTGACATTTATCATTATAAGAACAAAATATTCAGATTTAAAAAAAAATGAAAAATCATTACAGATATTACTTGATATTTTGGATCTCTGCATCCCCTTATTACTTACCAATTATTAATAATTTTTATATTTTTATGAGGCTGTTCAATAAAGAATGATTATAATGTTTCACAGGCATAATTTCTAGTGCTAAACATTAACTTCATAATATTTTGTTAGCTTAATGTGTAATGTAACAAGTTTCGTTGTTGTCACTTCTGGTTCCCATCTGTGAAACATGTTCAGTTTTGCCTGCAGCAAAATGAAGGTGAGAGCAATATGCTGCTCTGAAATTCTGCTTTTGCCTCAAATCTGCAAATGAGACCTATACAATGCCACAGGAAGCTCATAGGGAGTTTTTTCTTCACTATACCATAGCTTAAGGATGATTACATTACCCCTGAGAATTCAAAACCAAATATTAATTAAATTACTTCCAAATAATCCTTCCTTCCATTACCACAACCTGTTAATTCCACTGCAAGGTTTGGAAATTGAAGGATTAAGGAGCAATATCCTATTTTTGAGGAAGATGAAGGTGTTGCACTTATTTTATATTTTGGTGAAATGTAGTGGAACCAGAGAAATGGACGAGAAAATTAATTAAGAGAGAAAGGGTGATAACACAAAAACTTTCAGATGCCAAGTACAGATATGAAACTTTGGGGAGTTTTTATGGAAAGTGAGGCTTAAATAGAAGTGGTTGGTGAATTAGAGAGAGTAATTAGAATAATGTTATTAGAACAAGAGAGAGGAGATGAAGGGAGCAGGGCCTTCTGGTTAGCTGAAGGAATTGTTTCCCTATCCGCTTCATTTACATATATTCTGCTGCCTTATAGGTATTCAAAGGCAGGAATATTGGTTGTAAGAAAAGATAGTAATAGATGAAGCACATACAGATTAGTTTGCCATTTCGAAGTTACAAAAGTGCAATGTAACAGTAATTTATTTTACAAAGTTTAACTCTTCGTAATGTGCCCACATTCTGTGAATACTGCAAGCTTGGAGGTAAGGTCATTATTACATTATTTCATTTATTCATTTCACTGCAAATTTTATAATCAATAAAAGATAGCCTCTAAACTTCCAAAATCCAAATACATATGGTGCCCATTTAGTTTTATGGTTTTTATTTTATGATGATTGCAAATTCAATTATCTTTTCAGCATAAAAGTCATTAACAAGCAATGTTCTGACAGAATATACAGGATCAGGCATTTATAGTGTTGCAGCCATTTTATTCTGAAACTAAGGGAAAAATAAAAAAAATGCTTCAGATAAAATTTGAAGAGCTCTTAAGGGGACATAAGATAGCAACCTCAACTCTTCCTTGAAATGCTATTCTCAAGGTCATTTCAAGGTCAACCTTTTACAAATGGAACGGTGTATTTTTTTTCCTGGGAATGGAAAGAACATTATGTTTTCAGTATAAAAGTTCTAGTATTCTATCAGCTAAGGGTGATAGATAATGAGATATTAGACAAATAAGATAACAAATATTTTTCACTCACTTTCACTTTACTAGCATCAATTTACATACAGTACAGTTATAACCATAATTGAAACAATGTCATGTTCACATTACAAACAATTTCAATTCAGTAAATGCTAGAAAGTATGACATTCCTAATTTGTCGATGTGGTTTACCAGATGTAGTTAGTACTTCTTCGTAAACTTTATCTTTAATGTATCCCCATAAGAAAGTCTAGGGGAAATGAGATCAGGGGAATGGGCAGGCCAATGGACAGATGCTCTGCATCCTATCCATTGACCATGATGCTATCTATTTAATATTTCTCAAGCTACAGCTGAGTAATGAGATGGACAACCATCTTGTTGATACTATATTGCAGCCTGGTCCAGAAGGGGCACGTCTTCAAGCAACACTGAAAGTTCTTGGTGCAAAAAATTTCTGTATTTATGTACATTAAGTTTACCTTCAATGAAGTAGGGTCTAATTATGGAATCCCAAAGCCACACCAAACGTTCATGCTCCATTGCCGCTGATGCTCTACTTCCCATAACCATCTTGGATTTTCCAATGCCCAATAATGCATGTTATGCCTGTTTAATTGAGCATGATTGGTGAATCCTCATCAGAAAATAAAATGATGGAAAAGTTACAATTTTGAATTTGTAGTAGAGCCCATTGCCAAAATTCAACATGCTTCTGAAAATCATTGCAATGAAGGGCTTGGTGTAGGCTAATGTGATGTGGATGGTATTTGTGACGATGAAGTATTTGAAGAACTCTTTTGAGAGATTCCCGAATCAGGTTCCAGTTGACAGGAACTTGTGTGAGGATTAGCGGTAACTGCAGCTAATACAGCAACTTCAAAATTCTCCCCAGTAGCACTTCTCATCTAATGGTGTTTTCTTGATGCGATTCCTCCCATATGGGAGAAAAAGTTCACAAGTCGTTGAAAATTTCTAACAGATGGATGCCTCTTTTCAGGATATCAATCTCGGTATAAGTTGCAAGCTGCTCTAGTGCTCTTATGAGCTTACCACAAATGTAAATCATATTGATCCTCTCGTTGATCATGTATCAAACATCCAAGACTGAAAAATGAGGTGGAACTGACTGAGAATAATGTCCTTTTAGGTTTGAATTGGCAATGATGAGCACTCGTTTATGTAACGATGTCAACAAATGAACATCTGCATATAAACAAATGAATTTCCTTCAGAGCAACAACAAAACAAAAGAGGGAGAAGTGAAAGTAATTGAATAATATTTGCTGTCTTATTTGTCCAATATCTCATCATCTATCACCCCTAGCAGATAGATGTACTAGAGCTTTCATACTGAAAATTGAATGCTTCTTCCATTCCTGGGGGGAGGGGGAACACCATACCATTTGGAAAAAACAAACTTGACCTCAAAATGATCTTGAGAATGGCATTTCAAGGGTGAGTAAAGGTCGCTATCTTATGTCTCCCACAGAGCACTTCAAATTATATCTGAAGCATTTTTTGATTTTCCCTTCGTTTTAGAGTAAAATGACTGTGACACTACAAATGCCTCAATTTGTATAGAGTCCTGGCAAAACTCCTAGCAATTTCATGACTGTTTATTTTGTACATATGTAATTGTTCATAAATAATTCCAAGTTCTGTTAGAACTGCAAGCGCTCATTGTAGTCAATCAGTAATAGTTCTCAGGCTGCAACTTGTTATCAAAAAACTATATTTTCAAAATAGAGAAATATTCTAAAAATCTTTGATTATATAATTTTTTTCTATTTTGATTAGAGCTGGTATTTATATGCACAAAAAGTCTGAAATTGCAAAAACAAATCAGAAATATGCAAAAACACTCAATATCCAATTTTTTATCAATCATGTAATCAACTAATTAATAAATAATCCATACTTCTTAATTCATTTTCTATTTGCAATCATTCTTAACAAAAACAATTAATAGCTATTGTTTATATGTTCCTATTTTCCCTCTTTATTAAATATAACAAGATTTTCAATATTCATATTTTGTATGTCATCTACATGGATAGTTTTCAATGCTGAAAATAATCGCTCTACAACACATGATGTTATTGGGCAAATTGCTACTATTGAATTGTGTTTAACACCCGTTTTTACTGCTGAGGCACTACAGGTGGTGGACAATGATGATACGTGATATGAAATGATATAGAATTTTTTTAAGGAAGGAAACGTTCCAGGCCTAAGTTTAGGGTACCTCCCCGGCATTTGCCATTTATTAGGACTGAGGAAAACCTGGAAAAAACCTCAGTCAGGCAGGACAGTCCTGGCAGGATTCGAACCCCAGACCTCCCACTCCCGAGTACACACCTTAATGATTTCGCTCACTTATGGCGGTTAAGTTGCCACTGCATAAATATGTGAGTTTGTTAGTTTTAAGTATGAGCTACCCATTTTTTTTTTTTTTGGCATAAAACTTTCAGCATAGCACAGAGTTTTCTTTATAACACTATGCCTAATTTTGTCTTAACAGCTTCAGCTTGGTAGATGTATGCTCTTACAGATTCAACAACTTTACTGATTCACATGTTGGCATTCCTTTAGTTTCAAAATTTTTTAATGAAGTCAGAAAGATTCCAAAATTAATTTTAACATAGAGCTTAAACTTTGCATGATAATTGAAAGTGAAATTCATATTATTAGAACTGCACATTTAAAAATATTCTATTCTAAATGCAATTGAACTTGTACATTATTCAAAAGAAATTTGAGTTCAAAAATAGATCTGCCTTATTTAATAGGCCAGAGAAAATCAAACAAACAGATGCAGGTTTTGTACTATTAACGGCTGGAAAGAGCTTGCTGCTTAATAATAAAAATAATAATAATAATAATAATAATAATAATAATAATAAATTTTATTGTTTTTATGGTGCATTATTTAAAAGAACATTGTCATATTACATAAAAAATTGCCTGAAATATGACCACGTCAGTTTTTGTAATTGTTTTTTTCTTTTGTGTAGCTTTACGGTCATCATGTATTTATAATAATGTGTATGTTCCTTGTACAGCAATCAGTAATGCTTTACCCATTGTGTGACTTTTTCCTGCAAGCGAGTATCCACTCATTTGCTTCTCCATGGAGGCGGTAGCAAGCCTGCTTGCTTACCTGTTCACCATGCTGACTGTCACAGTCACAGCACAACTGTTTCCAGGTGTGTATTGTGTTGTTTGTTTCTTAATTTGACGATATACATAAAATGTATTATGCTTCGTATGTTTACCACAGCACAGCATGTCTTTATATAAGATTCATATGTGTTAACTCAGTGGTGAAATAATCACAGGATCAATTGTTTTTTAGCAAATAATTGATTCTGTTATGTGAATACCATACAAACCCCTTATTTCAGAAAATAAACTGACAGGGAAAAAGATCATACATTTTTTTCAAAGGACTCTGCCACTGCTCATATGAGAACATGCACAATGTGTTCCCACAAGACAGAATTATTAGTATGGATTTGTTGCCCCTTCGTTCCTCTGATTTAACAGCCTGCAATTATCTCTGGAGTAAATTAAAAAATGCTGTGTACAAGATGAATCTGCACAACATACAAAAACTATATGCATACCATATAAGAACTCAAAGATAATATTTGTCAGAAAATTACAAGGATTTCTCAAAATGAATACAGTAAGTGATCAATAATTTCCAAAAGAGATGCGCAAAGTATGTGAAGAATGAAGGCAGGCAGTTTTAAAATCTCATTTAATAATTTAATAAGTAATGAGCCTCTTAAATTGGTTAGTGCATTGTTGTATGGTTTGTTTGTTTTATTATTACCCTTTGCTAATTAACAAGATCTGGCTGGTCAGCTAACCAGCAAACGAGCGACATGGCCATCCATAAGCAAAACACTGTGGGGAAAACGAAACTGATCATAAGGTATAATGTGCATACTACTAGTATTGTAAAATAAACTTTAATATTGACCTACAAACTAATAAAGAATTTGCACCTAGTGTGAATTTATGTGACTCTTCTGGTATATGTTTTGTGTCTTACCTGTAAGCCACAGATAGTCAAATTTTGAATAGGATAATTACTGATATGCATGTAAGTAAAATGAATAATAAAATACTAAGCAGTTCCTTACTGAAATATTTAATCATGTCACCTGTTTCAAGTATCAGCTGATTAGAAACCTTAGAGAAAGATTATGACTAAACTGACATCAGCATTGGTCATACTGTTTCATATTCATTCATTGTAGTGTTGACTCAGGAATGTAGTTGTGTACCCATGTTTCAACACAAGTTATGTTTCAATACAGAAACATTTCTCCTTGATGCTGATATTGAGCCAAAAGCCTCTAGCATATTCAGATACATGCAACATTTGTTCCTAGGTGAAATAGAGGAATCCACCTTGCTGAAACTTTGCGGTAATCCAAGTAATTTGAAATAATATATAGCTTATCCCAATCTCAGAAGTGATTATAGAAATTATCAAACATATACAATAAGATCCCGAATGGCCCTAATGTCCATTAAGTTTGTCCAAGGTCATTGTTAGTAAGTTTAATTTTTCACTGCTTCACATACTTCTATAAAGCTTTAGTGATACTTATACACTTGTGTCTTAAACTGTATATTATCCCCATACTGTGCCATTAATCATTGCAAAAAGTGGTTTTATGCCAAAAAACTTAATATCAGAATTTTATACAGTTCTTGAATCTCAAAATTTACAGGCTACCATAGGCTGGCACAGATATGGTGCTCCACAATATCTGAGAGAGTAATGGTTAATGCAGCTGCCATGGTAGTTCATAGCTGATACATAGATGATAGTTATGTGAGTAAATGTTCCCAATGGCTCTACTTTTGCTTAAAAATCTTTTTTGCTCTCCTAAAACCAAACTACACCTCACAACCTCTGATGGTGTGCATACCACCATGTGAAAACAGTTGACCCACAATATTCACAACCATCTGTTTCACAGTGCAAAGACTTGTCAATGTGAAAAAAGAATAAACTTCATAAACTGAAGTATGTGCTCTAGAATGATTACTGCAGAAAGAAGAAAATTTTTCTAAAAATAACATTAAAACATTTTCATAAGAATATTATGAATTCTATAATAATGTACAAAAATGTTGTGACACAGTCTACTGGAAATAAAACTTTGACCAACTTTTCTTATTTACTTCTGAAAAGTTAACTCAAATTCTTAAATATGTATTTGCTGCTTAAAGAGTAAAATAATTTCTTAAAAAAACAACTGCTGCATTAAAAGATTACATTAAACTCTTCAGTATAAAGGTACATACCTGTCCTTTGCAAAAATAATTTGGAAGGTATTTCATTGCATTAGAGCGAAGGCAAGCAATATTCTGATACATTCCTGGATTCTGCGATCTAAGCGCAGCAATGCGATCCATAACATAATCTGAAACCTTGATACGTATTTCCATTCCAAGCATCAGAGTGTTAGGAAACATGGGTGACAATGTAACTGTAATAGAAATACTTGCATTCTAAAACTCACTATTAAAAGCAAAAGTTTATTACCTTAAATTTATAGCAGATGAACAAAATAAATTCCCAAAAACACATTTACATACATACGCAATTATTTTGAGCAGAATATACATCTTAATTAATTTTTCCTATGAAATATTTCAATTTTTAGGATTCTGGTTTGTAAAGAAATATACCAAGTTATGTTATTTTACATTTTCTTTCATATCGAGAAGTTTATTTTTAAAAGGATATTCCTTTAGGAAGGTTTTTTTTTCCTCCAAGATTTACCAACTTATATATTTCTCTATATATTTGCCATCAAATTATGCTAATTTCCTAGAGCTTCGGATTGACAGTTTTGATGATTATGAAGAATTAGTTTTGTACTAAATGATAATGGGGATCAGTAACACTAAAGCTACCCGACTTTTTCTTTCACGTTTGTGATTGTAGATAATCCAAAGATAAAAACTTCCACCTTGGAACGTGATTTAAGAAGGATTCAAGCCCATGTCCATATAAAACAGCTGATTTGCACATCAAGGTCTTCGTAAATATACCATGAGATGGCTATCTGCTTTACTATCTGCCAAAATACGCATCTTAGAAATAATTTTCTAAAGTAGACAGTACGTATTAAATGTCTTCTTGCCAACTGAATTAAATTCCCAGTTAAGAATAGTTGCATGACAAAGCTTTCTTCATTTTTTTTTTAACCTGAAAAGGCTATCAGTATTTAATTTTTTGGACTGGAATATAGCTTGTTTGCACTTTCATTGATTAATTTCATCCATCATCCCAAATGCCTTATGGTACAGAATGTTAAATTCTTAAAAAAGAAAATCAAATAAGTAAATATAAACAGCACCATGTTAATATTCACTTTCAAATAATGTTACTGCCATGAGTGGCTGAAGTCATTAAGGAACAGACTCTTGAGCAGGCGGTCTAGGATTTGATTCCTGCCAGGGCCATTCTTCCTGATTGAGGTTTGTTGTAGATTTTTCTCAGTTCTCATAAATGATAAAAGTCGGGGAGATACCCTAAACATAGGCCTGGAATGTTTCCTCCTTTAAAAAAATCATTTCATCTCGTGTATCATCAGTGTCCACAACCTGTGATGCCTCAGCAGTGAAAATGGGTGTTAAACACTATTAAAAGAAAAAAAATAAAACTTTCAAATTAAGCTAATTACAATTTACAATAGCTATTTATTTACTGAACCAGTTTTCCGTCATCTAAATATCACTGCAGACGATAGTTTGACTTTTAATTTTTGATAGTATATTTAGGAAATTGTCATAGATTTTCAATAACCATAGTGCCATTTGTAATAAATATAATTGTTTAAAATTACATAGCGGAAGAGAATGACATATTTTAAGAAATGGTTACCAAAAGGGCAAAGCATTCAAAATGAGCATCTCCTCATACAACTACAGAAAAATATGAAATGCAACATACCAATATATATAGTTCCTTAATCTTCTTTCTGTCCATGGTATATCATTCATTTTCAAACATTTCTATCCAATAAATTATTTCAATTAGAAACTGCAAAGAATGTAATGCTTCAGCTAATTAACAGCAATAGGAAGTTAAATCAATAATAGTGATTTTCTTCTTAGAAATAGCTTATAAGCAGAGCTATAGCAATTTTATATAATATTATTTTTAATACATATTATTTTCATATTCATGCAAATACACCACTCAATCCAACTTACAAGCAGAAAATCTAAATTTGTTATAAAAAACACACTTTATTGTTAGGCAACCTAATAATAGGCCACTGTCAACAGTTTGCTTATAAGATGTGCCCTTGAGCATAATTGCTACAAACTGTTTTAAATTAAAATAATTCAATTTCACTCTCTTTGATATGTTTCTCAACACAACCTTTTTTTAAGCTTTCAACATTAAGAACAGTAAATTTAAAATTAATTTCCTGTCGGAAGTAATAAGTAAAGCTATTAGTTATTCTTTATTAGCATTTAAGTCGATTTAATACTCTTATGTTCCACTTATCATAGCCAGTCGACTCACAGTTGATGAAGCAGGCAAAAGCCTGTGAAACATGTTCTGTATAATTCATTGGTAAGTGGAACATAAAGAGTATTAATTCGACTCAAGTGCTAATAAAAAATAGTTAGGAATACTGTTTTTATAAATACGGTAATTGAAAATGATTACAATAGTGTAACTGGATACTCTTTGTACTAAAGAGAGTGAATTTTCATATTTCTACTGGTGACCATTTTCTCTTTCATTATAACAAAATTTTGGCAAATTTTAAAGCTTAACAATACTTTTGAAATGTTTATGATGAATTTATACTTTCTAGATATCATATAAACTATTTTTTATTATTACATTTCTTTTCACAAATAAAAAAGAATAGGATGACAGAACTTCATACATATCCAATATGCCCCTTATTTTTCCAATAGTAATATTCAAAATTGTGGTGCACATTAGATTTGAGTGCAAATCCATTCAATTCCATTGTTTGTCATTAACTTCATTGGAATTTATCGTTTATTATATCATAATGTATTGCTGAAATTCTTGACTTCATTACATTTATTGTTGGCCTATTATTGCATAGAGCATTTGAATACTAGGTAGTCACAAAATGGAAAGCAAACAGAGAACATATTATGATGCTACTTTCAAACATAAAGTAATTCTTTATGCTGAACAAAATGGTAACAGAAAGGCAGGAAGAAAGTTCAATGTAGCTGAGAGTAACATTCACTTATGACTGTAACAGAAATTGGCATTATTTGTAACTAAAGATAGTAGGAAGAAATTCACTGGTTCTCTCCTGACATTTGAGAAAGTTTTGGAATTCATACATGAAATGAGGAAGAACGAGCAACATATGACTAGTGGCACCATAAGATATAAAGCAAAAGATGAGGCTGAAGTTACCAAAACAAGAGTTTAAGGCTTGCCGTGGATGGATGGATCATTTTACAAAGTAGACATGCTTATCTCTAAGAAGCTATACAACTATATGCCAAAAGCTTCCTACAGATTTTTATGATTTTTAAGTTTCAAATTTGGGATGTGGATTACATTCAATGAAGCATTAAATTGTTATAACCATTTTTAACCACTGTTCTTTCTATTTGTTTGTATTCCTTAAGGTATTCTTCTTTCTTAATTTTAAGATTAACTAGCCATTATGTTAAGTTGTTGATAACTGCATGTTTGTGCATTGTGGGGTTAAAACAGTCAGCTTTGATTGTCTGCATGTGCATTCTCTCTGTATAATAGAATAGTGGTTAAATGATTATAACAAAGAATAACATACAAAAAAGTTCAGAAATTCAAGAGAAAAAAACCAAGACATATTGAAATAAATTATTATCCTCCAGTTGATAATAGGGCTGACGATGCGAACAAAGTGTTCATGAAACTAGTTCTACATATTTAAACAAGTGGAGCAAAAGAGTGTTAGTTTGACTCAATTACACAATGATCTTCATATATGATTAGCTTCACTGTGCAATGTCCCAATTAACAATTTTACTTTCCATATGTTTTTACTGTAACCTCTAACAACTCTGTTAAACTACCATGTTCATATAGATCAAATTTTTGCATTTTAATGGAAAACCAAATTTAAATGTATTATATGTATGAAGATGTGACAGTAAATTATACAAACATAGGTGCAATTTGATAGTAGTTTCAATGGACATAAAGGAAGATTTGAACTATTTCAATTTCAATTTAATGCAGCTCAATGTGATCTGATGGTCGATTGAACTAGTGTGGAGTAGAGCTACAGTAATTTATTGATGCATCAAAAATCAAAATTATATTTGCTTTTGTTGTACATTCAACAATATTATCTACTAATATTACAGCATAAAGTATGAAATTTAGGCACAACTTGTTTTGTACAGTATGGTCAGTGGCTTACACCACAATGCTTACAAGCTGCAAATAATTTAGTAATTGATATTAAATGATTTGCAAACAAAACTTGATAAGGATGGTGATTTTTAGCATTTTAATATCAGAAATTTAGCATATTGTACCATTTATACATTTATAATTTAGCATTTTTTAGCATTTTGAAGAAAAACGTAATTTAGAAAGATACAAAACTAGATAAAATATGCGACAATCAAACAATGAGGTTTTGAAGGATTTACATTTCCCAGAAGGGGTTTTTATCCACATTCCGGAACAGTGGTGATCAAGTGTGTCATAAATATTCCAAGAATGTACAAATTGCTCACTTAAAGTTTCCAGAAGAAAATAAAGTAAAAAAGTTTTATTTAAAAAGAAATGTTTAATTTCGCATTTCTATCATATTTTATATAGCCAATTTCACATTTCATTGTACTATATCGCATTTGCAAAAAATCAACTCCCTTACTCATGATTGATGATCATTATTGTCAGAATACACATCTCTAAAAGAAAGTCTATGACCAACTTTGGAATCTGAATATGAGTTAAAAATCTGTGCAAAAATAAGAGTGTATTTTATATTATATATTCACTTGTACATATGCTGCATGTTTATATGTATGTTTGGGAGAGATATAAATTAGAATTATTCTGAAAGAGGATACACTAAGCAGAAACAAACTTTACTTTTTACTTGCCCAATTTCATAAAGTTGTTTGACTCCAAGTCACATCATGTGCTTTTAATGTTCTCTTGAATAAATGAAGCTTTTAGACAAATGTCTTGCCAAATACAATGAGATCTGAATGGAAATCTTGCAAAACGTTGATTACTGGATAATTTATTTAAAGTTCTTTGATTAATACATCAATATTTGGAATATATTTAGCAATAATAAAGGGACACTGGGAGTGAATTTTCAAAATTCCATATTTTTGTATGAAATTTTTCTGAAAATTTTACTATAAATCCCTCGCTCTTAAATTAATATGTATGCCAAATTTCATTCAAATTGGATATATACTTTGTGAGCTATAAATTATTTCATAAATTTTATTATGTAAAAAAAGTCCCATGCTACTCGTGAATTGAGAAAATTGGTTGATTTTTGCAATTGGAGCTTTGAATCACATATAAAAGGGTAATAAAGGATATTTTAAATAAATTTGATGAGTGAAATGTGATAATTTTTTTAGTCTATATAAAATTATAATCTTTAAAATTAACCATTTTTTTCCACAGAACATTTTGTTCTTGAAATTATTTTTGGTGTTCGCATGTATTTCATCTTGTAGAATATTGTAATGGACACTTCTGCACATTCTTGGAAATTTTAATTGATTTTAAACAAAAACTGAGATGCATGGGACATTTTAGAAGTGTGAAAATTAAGTGTTGAGAAAAATGATGTTTTATAAAAAAGTATGCTGGGAAACAGTGAATTGTACGCTTTCCATATCAGAACCCTCCTTATTTATAATTGTGTCTGTACTGCCCTTTGTGCCCTTCTGTGCTGTTGTTGTGCTATCTTTGCCACCTGTAGGTCCTTTCCTGCCTGTGGAAGCTGAACCTCCTGTTTCTTGTAGACCAAGTCATATACCACGTTTTACTGATCTTTAAGCAGCTGCCGAACATTCCTCGCCCCTTATCACAGATTTCAGCTCCTGAGAAGCTGAACAGCCCATATTAAAAGCAGAAAAACCTTTTAATGCCCCAATTTCTAGAGGCTTCTTAGAAATAAAAAAGTCTTCGAGACAGGTTTTCCAAAAGAGTGAGTGAACACTTTCATTTAAATTTTATGTCCCTCGACAAACACAGCATGCCTGTAGTTCAATGCAAGCTAGTCTCTGGTAGATGGGGAGAATTCTCCTAATGATACTATCATCAAACTGAATAGATATCTTGCAATGGCTCTACAGAGTCTTACAAAGAGCTATGATCCTATTATAGAAACACTAAGAGTCTGTCTCTGTAGGATACTTCTAATGTATTGGCTTCTGGTCTGTTAATTTGTAATGGTAAAATGTAACATATATGGCATTTTTCATGACAGATTCTTCTGGATAGCCAGTCTGTATTAGCTGATTAGTCTTTTTATAGTTTCTAACTTCAGCTTACCATGGGCACAACCACCCAATCTAGTGTCACTAGTATCTTTCTTTAGCTCTAGCAGAGCAATAGTCATCCTCTTTGCTACACGGTTGGCACTTTCTTCTTTCACTATTTTGACATCAGCAGCATATACTGCCACTTGTTTAGGTGCTGTAAGTCTTTGCACCTCCAAAAAAACAGTATAAATGTGTATCAAATTCTACACTTCTGTACTTAGGGATTGTGGCAGACTGGAAAAGGACACGCGGAGACCTTTAAATGACTGTAGAGCCTGAAAGGAGGGAGGAAATGCAAATGTTTACTCTCTGTGGATGCCTAATTGCAGGGGAAAAAAATAAAGAAAGAAAGGTATTTTGACCAATTTTGTCCAAAAACTCACTCCCAGTGCCCCTTAACACTAGAACAGCTAAGAATCTGACATACCCAGAACAGCAGCATGTAAAATTTTATCATTTTATTTAATAATTGCTTTATTTGAATTTACAAAGGAGGAGGTGCAGGTGGAGGCGGCAGCGGCGGCTGGGGTGGTGGTGGTGCTGATGGTGGTGGTACTAGTACAACATACAGAATTTTTTAACAAAATAAACACTAATAAAAAAAAAAAACATTACTTTTAATATAGCAATTAGGGACAGTGCCTTCGACAATTCCAAAAGGCACTAATTCCAATTTCATTGGCTCAGCCCCCCAGTCCCCGGTACATCAACAGCTACCTACTGGAATATCCAGGGATCAGGCTCTTATCCAATCAAAAACAATACACAAGTGGATATTAATTATGCTTAAATATTTAACTTGAAAAAGTTATATATTATTCTTAAACTGAAAATATAGCTTTTGCTTTTCAAATTATGACTGTATCACACCTCCTAGTTTTTCTCAGTTAAGGTTTATTTAAAGGATTATAACATGTTTTTCTGAACCACCTACGCTGAATTTGCACAGTTGATCTTACTTTTTGCACACATTTTCCATACACAGCCTTGTAGCACTTCTCATAAAAATCATTTGTCTTGTTTCCTTTATACAAACTGATTTGGCATTTCTTTCACTTTTTGGAAGGCCTATGCCGTTCATTCTCTTCCTCTTGTTGCTCTTTTTGTGCTTTCCCCCGTTCAGTTTATTCAACAGCAGAAGGATGAACTTCTTCCTTTTTATCTTTCTGTTCTTTACCTCATTGTAGATAACCCATGCATTGATTGCTGCAATGTCCAGAATATTGTAGAAAATGTGCATTGGTCATCTTCTACATGCATATTTAGTTAAATATTTACGAGTCATCTGGTCAATGACATCTACCCCATATTTGGTTATTGTAGAAGATTATAGTTTCTGGTTTCCTTTTATCTTCTTTGTTCACTTCCAAGTCAGAATGCAGTATATTAAGGAGTATAACATTCTTATTTTCTTTGCTTGGTTAACAGTCAAGGTACAATCTTTACCATCAATTGACTGCCAAGGGTGGCCAAGGTCGTTAAGGAGTGTACTAGTGAGTGGGAGGTCTGGTGTTCAAATCCCACCAGGACCATCCTCCCTGATGGGTTTTTTTTCCAATTTTCCCATAGTCCTCATAAATGGCAAATGCTGGGGAGGTACCCTAAACTTAGATCTGGAATGTTCCATTTATTTTTTCTCTTTCCCTGTGTTCTCCTCCATTCTCTTATCTTCTATAATTTTCATAATCATTTTTCATGTTTTCTCCAGTTCCTCTCATGGTAACTTTTTACATTATTTTCTATTATCTATCCTTCTCATTTTCATAATTTCCTTCAATCTAAATATAACAGAAAAAATTACCATATACACTTGTATCACATCATTGATTATCACATCTTTGGAAATGGTAAGTCAATGGGTGATATCTATGGACATGATGAATGTACTTAATCTGTTAATCCAGAATTGTAAGGTTATGAAGTACTTATTATCAGGTATTGTTTAAACCTGCTTACCCTTCTTATTGACTTCATAACAATACCTATTTCTATAATATTTATGTAACTCACATATCCTCACTAACATAGATGGTGGAGGTCGTTAAGGCACATATTTATGAACAGTTCATTTCCACCAGGACCATTGCCCTTGACTGAAGTTTTTTCCAGGTTTTCCTCAGCTTCTCACCAATGTCAAATGTCTGGAAAGTACATAAACTTAGGTCTGAAATTATTCCTTTTCCCCTCCGAAATACTTTCCTAATTTTATTATTTCATCTCATGTAGCATCAATGTCCACTGCCTATGAATCTTCATTAGTTGAAACAGACATTAAACACTATTAAAAAATTCACACAACCATGATGTGACAAGATAACTTTAATACCAAAATATCTTGTTTCAATAGCAATAATCGATCTCCAGGAATATATTAATGAGCACAAGCAATATAGTTCAATACAATATGACTAGCCAGGAATAAAAACATGCAATAGTCACTCCTGCAATCATGTTTATTTCATATATCAATTTCTAGCTTTGTCCTTGGACAAAATTCTTGTAATGAGAACTGCATCTTTTGTGAGACTCATCATGCTTGTCATCACAACTTATTACAAAATTTTCATCTTATTTTAACTTCTCAAATAAAGTAATTTTTTTATGGTGAAGTTCATATTTTTGTTTACAGCCTTATGTAATGATGCCTTTGAGGATTGTGACAGTTCACAGACATCACTTTGACATGACTCATGTTCTGCAGTAATTTCTTGTTTTGGAGGCATTTGCATGCTTAATTTACTTCTAATTTTAATAGACCGAGTGCTTAAAAAAAATCATTCCTGTGACAGTAAAGTGTACCATTTCAGGAAAATGAGTGAAAAATAAATGTATACATTTATTATTGTTAATGACTAATATGCTCTTCAGGAACTTTGAAATCATGTGGCAATAATTAACCTCTGCTAAAATTCAAGATAATTGACTGAGCTGAGAATGGCTCTTCTCCAACTTTATCTGATGCTCTATGATGTCAGATTAGCATATTTATAATTTATTTTATAATGCAAACAACAAAAAAATTTATTTCCATATCAAGGATAAAAGTAATGAATAGACATTTTATTTGCAAACTTTTGTTAAGTAATGTTAATTATCCTAAACTTAGATATTCATCTTTTTACACTAAACTCCACTTACTTACATAAAATTAAGACACGTTTCAGGAGAATCTCTCCCATCTTTAGTTGCTCACTGAACTGCCATTACTCAAACGATGGCTGGACCCCGGATGTTTCCTACTTCAACCAACAGAGGCCACCACAGAAACATCCGGGTATCCAGTCATCGTTTCGAGTAACGTCGGTGAACAATTGAAGATGGGAGAGATTCTCCCGAAACGCATCTTACTTTTATGTAAGTAAGTGGAGTTTAGTGTAAAAAAATGAATACCTAAGTTTAGGATATATTACCATTCCATTGTCAATCGTTTCATAAGTACAATATTTATTAACATTAATTATATTTATTAGTATTTTGCATCTTCAGGTATTCCATTCTCAGAATGAGGGACACTCAAAAAGTTTGAGTAAACTGTTTACAATGTATTTAGTCTAGCCATATATAATATCACACACTATTTTGTAAATAACTTAAATATGATATAACAAATTATTGTTGAGGAAATCACTCAAATTTCACCAATTTAGTTCCACTTAGTGAAATTTGAGTGATTTCCTCAATAATAATTTGTTATATTATACTATATTTCACTGTGAAAATTCCCACTATTCAAAACTTAAATATGGTTTGAAATCTTTTAATTTCCTTTTAGTACTTTCATGTTGTTGAGTCTTCATTTTGTTCTTCCCCATATGCAGACTGGGTTCAAAATTGGCAGGTCACAGCTGCACACACCAATATTCAAGAACACTTACTGCAACGGATAAGGCTGGTTAATGCAGGTTTAGGTTCGAAACAGTGAGAAGTACTTGTGTTATTGAATTTCATTTCTGTTTGCCCTGGTTCAAAAATTCATTTTCATAACTTTTTAATAAAAGAAGAGATTGCTTGGATTTGTGCAGAATTTCAAGAACATTTTCCATTGGTTCATCCACCTTACAGGTCCACAGTTTGTGAAATAGTGCTTAAATTCAAAACAACAGGATCTGAACTGAACAAGAAAATAAAATGCAGATGTTAACACAGAAAAACTGGATGATATTTCTGTTCAATTAAAAAGGTCATCATGAAAACCTTTTGTAAAGTTAGCAAAACAAGCAGGTTCCAGCTGTACATTAGCATATTCTGCTCTAAAATTGCTAAAATTTCATCCCTTCAAGTTTACTTTACTTTACAGCCCATCAACTTGGGAATGAAAAATTTCATCTTCTTCAATCACATAGAGGGCTGGGTGTGGGCAGCTCTGTTGTGTGCTCCCAATTGCCTGTCCAGTCAGCATGTGGGGAAAAACAAAATGAAGATCCTTTTTTATGCATAGCTCTTTTTGTAAAAAATCCTCTCTATAACTAATCACAGTTTGTAGTCTAGGGATTGATGTTCAGGGCTAGCAGATGGCCAATCAACAGTGGAGATGAAGTTAGGTACATTGGCCTCCAGTCACTGTTCAGTCATCCTCACCTTATGAGCTAGGGCAGAATCTTACTGGAAACTCTTGGGTTCATTGTAAAATATAATTTGGTTCAATAGCATCATATGAGGATTCAGGACACTTTCTGCATATATTATGGCATTAGTTTTAGGCCTTTTTCATAAAAATGCAGACTGCTCAACACTCATAGCTCACCTCCTACAAAAGCATGACTGAAGAAAGATGAAGTCCTTTCTGAACTCACTGGCTTTTCAAGAACTTAAAGCATGCACCCTGTCATTTTGGTGGTTAAAACTCTCTTCATTGCTGAATACTTTTCCATCAATGAACAGAATTCCATTGTTACCAGACTGTTGCAAGAGCATTTCAATTTCAAGACCCTCTGTTTCTTCAGTTGTGGCATCAAGAAATGTCCAATACTCCAGTACTTCATTAAGTACCCTGGACATCAATTATTATTAAAAATTCATTTCCTGTGTCATAATTACTGCTTCCAGATAAGATTTAACAGATGAAGGCCACCACAGTCACCACTTCTCATACAATGTAAGTTAACCAACTATCAGGCAATCTTTCATGCTGCCATTGTTAGTGAATCTCTGGATTGTCTGATACACAAACTTCTAGCTGATCTTCAGTACTTTTAGGGTCTGGAAATCTCAGTAGGTGTATTTCAAACTCTATGCAGAGCAATAATGCCTACCCTATTTTTAAATTTGCTCCAATCCATGCTAAGAAGAAGCTACACACTTTATTTACATCTGAACATAACAATGGTTAGAGTGAGCTTCAGCAAAAATGCAGTTTTTAGCTTTGATAACTAGTTGTATAGTTTAAGTCAAAAATTTGTGACAGTATTTACAGCTAGACTAAATATATGCTATGTTATGCCTTATATTTTTATACTTTTTATCTATATCAACATAATTTCTACCAGCAGCTACACATGTAGTTTTAGCAATGGACTTGAGCCAGTAATTCAGTGTTGCACAATGGAGTTGGAGCAAGAATACTAATGTGCAATTATTTATTATGATTATAAAAGCAGTTTAAATCAGGTTGACTTAAGAGATTTACATAGGCTTTAGGGAACAGTCTTCAGTTGGTTCATGGAATTCAAGAGGGGCCAAATATTTTAAACTCAAAGAGAAAAATGGCAAACTTTTAACAGCACTGACTGCAGAAAATATTGTTCCCCTGTGGAGAAGTAGTTCCTAGAAAACCTAAGTGACCATTATGGATTCATAGGCATCTTCTAATATTGAATCAAGAACTGTCTTAAAATTTTTTACATGACTATTTAAGGACCAGGAAAATTTCTTATGCTGAATGCTCCACAAACTAAGTGCAGGGCAGGAGATTATTTGAATGGAATGGTACCATTGAAATGCTCCAATGATACAATAAAGGGGAATTCTGCCATATATCTGAATTCACAGTTTGATAAAAAATGAAGCTATCCATATAATTCAGAAACAAAGGCTTTTATCAGTTTGGATCTTCCTGGATAATACATCTCCAATGAAAAGATAGCAAGGAGTATGGGAAAAAAATATTGGTAACATTCTTCTCAATTATGGTTATGTGGCAACGATTTCCCTTGAAGATCAAAGGATAGTTATACTACAGTTTGTCCCGAAAAGGTTTTCCAAAAGGTGCATGAAAAATGGCTGCGAACTTAACTTAAGAGGCATCAGGCTGCACCATCACAATGCCTATATACACTATTTAATTTCTTGGAGTGAGTATTATGCCACCATCCTTCTTTAAATCCTGATTTGCCACCCCGTAGCTTCTTCCTGTTTCCTTTGGTAAAGAACCAACTGCAGAGGAACTTTTCAAGCCCAGAAGATGCTGTTACAGCATGCAAAGAGGAGCTTAGCACCATTGAGGACAATGAGTGGCACCAGTGCTTTCAGTTTTGGTTTCAAAGGATGATCAAATATATAGAGGGTGGGGGGGGGGGTATACTATGACGAGATATAATGGTAGGTTTCAAAATATCATTAATATCTGGAATATTTCTCAGTGCATTTCATATATTCTTGCCATGCTAGAGTAGAATTCTGTGAAGGTCCAAAAGAATATCAGTGGTGGGATTGAAAAAAAAAATTGCAGAGCACCTTTGTTTCTCTGTATATTTGGATATTAACACCAGAGTGTTAATATCCAAATCAATAACTTTCAAAGTTGGATGATCCTGCTACTATGTTTCTGTTTTGTGTGCTCAATAAAATATTTTTCTTCCACTTTTCTACTTTTCTATGAAATAAGTTATTACTTTATTTTATTTAGAGCTTTAAATTCTATATTCACATAAAAAAAGAGATTTTTCTTAAAGCACTGTAATCCTTCTTTAATCATGTTTATCATTATCTCCTATATACTTAGTATTTAATTGATGATTTACTGAGCAATCCTCCATATCCACATCCTATGTCTGCAAATTCCACTTGTTTATCATTAGTTATGCCATTTTTTGTTAATGGATGTTTGAAGTACTCGGGAAATAGGGCAGACCACTTCATTTCTGCTGGAGTTCTTGGACTGTGAACAAATAAAGTACTCAACATCAATTGATTAAACTATGTGTGTGAGACACAAATAAATAAATATATATCTGGCATTCATTCCTTGAATCTCTAGCAAGTAAGAATATCTAATATTTGTGCAATATACTAAGTACTAATCTTCAAATATTTAGCATTCCCATGAATAAAGATACATATTTTATTTTAGAATAGAGCAAGATATATTCATAATCTTATTTTTTTCTATTACCAAATTATTCTTTTCCCTTAGTTAGTATTAATCTGTCTATTGCACAAAAAACTCGTTTATTGCATACTTCTCCACTCCTTAAGAGAAACAAATTCAAAAAAATTGTTCTTCATTTCTCAAGAGAAAAGCACCTGTGTTTTAACTTAAATTAAAAAAATTTCATGTTACTTTAAACTGCAGACAGAAAAGAATACATGATACAATACACTCCTTGGGGACAGAAAATTAAATCAATCCTTCATAAACGAGGATAGAATTGGTAGATGTCAAGAACGTGATATAATAACAGAAGTGTTAAAGTTGAGATATGCAGCTCTGCTCATATACCCCTTTTCTGGGGCTTCATTCATAAGTACATTCCATACACTTTCAGTCATATATCTTAAATTTTTTGTGTTGTCTCTTGTTTGTATCCCTCATATGATGAGCTAAAGCCTAGCAAGACCCTAAATTAAAAATAAATTTTAAAAAGTATTGTGAGATACTTAGGAAAGTAATAAAAGCAGTGAAATGCCTCCATTATCAAAAATGTATCATTAACTCAAAAAACAAAATACAGACAACTTGGAATAAAATAAAACAAGAAACAGTTAAAAATTTGCAACAAGAAGATACAATAATCTTAAGCAATCAAAGAATCAAACATCATGCAGATGTAGCAAATGTGTTTAATTATTACTTTCTTAATGTAAGAAAAAATTTTAATTTATACTCTGGTAATAAAGGGGATACAATAAGAATTTTATAATTTTACATTTTAATGTCCCAGTCAAAATAATGAATTCAAACCAAATATCACTATTCCATTGGAAATTAGTAATATCATCAGCAAACTAAAATCAAAACTCTTCTAGCTATGATCAAATGATCAGAAAAATCATAAAGGCCAGTGCAAAGGAAATTACCTAGGTAGTATCCCCCTCAGTCAGCTGCATAAATGAGTCTTCAACATCTGGTGTATTTCCTGAAAGGCTAAAATATCCAATAGTGAAGCCTCTATTCACAAAGGGAGAAAATAAAAATGTCTAATTAGACCCATAGTTATTTCACCTATATTTTCTAAGGTGTTTGAGAAAGTAACACATAATAGGCCTTACCATTATCTTGAAGTAACAATATTCTAGTTAATGATCAGTTTGATTTCAGGAAGAGAATTTCAAAATCTTTAAACTAATGAAATTTTATCTGCATTCAATGAAAGAGTAGATGTAGGAGGAATATTTTGTGATTTAGCAAAAGCTTTCGATTGTGTCAATTATGAAATTTTGATAGATACATTAACTTTCTACGGAATAAAAATAACAATATTTAAAATGGTTTATATCCTACCTTGACAAAAGGAAACCAAAAGTAGAGGTAAACTGTCCCTTTAAAAATAAAATCAATGCATCAGAGTGATGAACAATTACAAATACAGTGCCTCAAGGATCTATTTTTGGCTTTCCTGTTTTTCTGCTATATAAGTGATCTCTTCTTATCTATTCAAGAGGAAGCAGGAAATGTTGTCTCAAAATTTCCTATTTAATTATAATTGCTATAATTATAATTTAATTATAATCTGATGATTATAATAATAATAATAATAATAATAATAATAATAATAATAATAATAATAATAATAATTGTATCTTGTTTCAGGTATTCAAGGGTATTAATATTACAATTAGAAGAAGGACCCCAATATTATATGTATTAGTGTATGTAGATATGTCTTTTTGATTAGTAAGCGATATTCAAGTTATCTTTCAGTAATACCATGTCTTTGTTATGTATTTGTAATGGAAATGCTGTTCTTTGTCAGGGACATTAGCTTTACCTCAGAAAAAGGTATTTGTTAAACACTACTCTTTTGTCAAACCGTCACGGAGAGTCCAGCAGGCACCTGCTCGGCGCCAGTGGTCATAACATTGTAAATGGCTAGGATTCCATTGAAAACGGTACTTGCAGTCAAAAGAAATACCGCATACAGAAACATGCGTTTTCACAGAAACCAAGGTTTAGCCAGTTAAAAGGGAGATTGCAAATAGGGGTAGAAACGTGCTATATCGCGAGAATCTAGTGAAGGGTAGATATCTGCGACTTTGCTAGCGTGGGAAGAGAAAATGTATATTTCCTGGTAAAAACCCAGAATCTTCAACCAATCAACATGTTTAAAAATCCTACGTATTGAAGGAAACTGGTAATAAGCCTTGCGCTTGTATGATCCAATAATATTCTAGAAGGAACCAAATTCAATTTATTTAAAGGAATTAAATTTTCGCGAGGGAGTAGCGAGTTCGCATAAGAGGTTTAATATTAACTATGAGAAGTTGAAGTTCTGAAGCAGTGGTGACAGGAAGCAGTCCTGACAGAACAGTAAGAGTAGTAACAGCAGTAATGATAGCAGCAAGAGTGACAATCAGTCTGTATCTGCAATATTCAGGGTCATAGTAGTCAAAATCGTCGCGAAGAGTTAAAGTAAATCATTCGTTCAGTAAGAGTCAGTCAGACAGTGCAACATAATAGCAATAATAGTCACAATTGGGCTAAAGTGAATAAGTATGCAAATGAATACAGCAAATTATAATCCGCCGAAGCACAGCATGTTCCAAAACCTTCCAAGTTGTCAAATAAATTAAATGTCCAACCAGTGCCAAACTTCATTATTACAGTGAACAATCCCCTTCCTTCCTAATGACATTACATCATTAAAAACAATTCAAATTTCCCGAGATCCTATCCTCTGCATTGGAACCAGAGAGTTAGGAAACATCGAGCTCATGACTCCGAGAGCTGAGGCTAGACAAGAAGAGCATCAAATTGTGTGATTAAAACAATAATCAATCACCCATTTTTTCCTCTGCATTGGAACCACAATAATTCCCATTCCAAAGATGTAAGTAATACTGTTCTATTTACAGATGACACAAGCATATTGATTGTAAGATGGTCTACCACTGAAGATGGGAGTGAGTACTCCCGAAATATGTCTAGTTTTATGTAAGTGGAGTTATCCTACACTTATGTATTCAACTTGTTTACACTAAACTCCACTTATTTACATAAAATTAAGACATGTTTTGGGAGTAAGTTATTCAACTTGTTTACTCTAAACTCCACTTATTTACATAAAACTAAGACATGTTTAGGGAATACGTTATTTTATGTAAATAAGTAGATTTTAGTGTAAACAAGTTGAATGTATACGTGTAGGATATATTACCACTCCATTATCTATAACTTCGTAAGAACAATTTATTTAAGTGGAGTTTAGTGTACAGTTGAATACACAAGTTTAGGATATATTATCACTCCATTGTCTACAGCATCATAAGTACAATTTATTTAATTAGTAGCGCATGCCATGCAATGTGTGCATTATTAACTTTGGATTCAATTAAGACTTTAAAATTATTATTATGCCTATTTCAACTCAATAATGAAATATGGTCTTATAAGGGAAACTCAATTGAAAGTAAGTGCATCTTCCTATTATATAAAAACACATATGAGTAATAGCAGATATGCAGAAACTCTTTAGGCTATTACAAATTTTAACTCTTCTATGTGAATATATATTATCCATGATGTGAAATAAAGAAAAAAATTGTACAAAACTAAAATATACAAGACAAAAATACTACACAAAAAGCAAATCTACATAGATTGGTTTCAGCATTTTCCTGCCATCAAAAACAGTTTGTTATGAATGCATTTTAATACAAAGTGCTCTTCCTGTTAACCTTAAAGCATTAATAAACAATGGTAAATCCTTCAAATCTGCTCTTAAAACACCCCAAAAAAGCCTATTATTCTGTAAAGGAATATATGAATGACTACACATTATTCTGATTCAGAAACACTGTTACAACTTTATATCAATATACATGTATATAGCATGGAAGAAACCAGTGACCGTGATCCAATGAAGACTAATAAGATATAAATGGAAAGATGAGTTAAGAGAGATTTTTTACATGATATTAAATTCAAGTATTAGCAAGATATGTTTATGTGAAATAAGAGCAATGGTTTCAAGAAAGAAGGTGGATTAAAGCATTAAGAACTCTTGTAAGAAAGTCCAGAAAATCATGTAAGGTTTGGCGATGACTAGTTTGATAAGGGCTTTGCATAATGTTATGATATTTAAGCCAATAATTGATAAATATTTACGAAAGAAGCAGGGGAAAAATGTATATGGTTTTTATGAATCTGGAGAAAGCCTATGATAAAATAATAAGTGAAGTGTTATTGTAATATTGCTTAGGAAAGGCATTAGTAAAAATATGGTTCAGATTCTACAGAATATATACAGGGAAAATACATTTTGTATCAAATGGGAGGAAGATGAAGTGACACTGGAAATTTCATAAGATCAAGGATTTAGATAGGTTGCAAGTTGAATCCAATTCTATTTAAGTTATGAATGGATGGATGGATGGACGGATGGATAACAGGGGGTTTGATGGAGTTTAAATGACCTTCAGCACATCAGCCTATAAAGCTTTTTTGTTACTCCATTGGAAATGACGCCTTAGTTTCCCAAAATCTGTTTCTTAAACAAGTTGCAGTATTTTGGTTCCAATATTAGCATGCATTCCTAATGTTTCCCTGATTATAGAAAGAGTAAGTCTCTTTCTTACCAGGAATGGAAACTGAAACAGAATATGCAAGACAGATTCTTCATCCTGTTTACACATTCTACAAATAGTTCATCTTTATAGAGTACCACTTTCCTTAGATATTTCCTGAAGTGACCATGTTCAGTTAATGCAATACTTTCCTTATATCTCTCCTGCCCAATTTTAGAAGAGATGCGAGAAGAGTGTTGTTTGGACTAGGTCCAATTTCTTAGCTTATCTTTGTCCAATCTAGGTTTGCGACATTAGTTGGTGTTTTTCTACCAAATCTATATTTTGACTGCAATCTTAGAAGTATATGTACTGATTCCAACTTCAGGTTCAGGGTCAAAAAAGGGTGTCGCAGCATCACTGATCTGCTCTTTCATTTCCATAGCCCCGGCACCTGCCGCAGTTCAAGCCTGTTGCAACATGTTAGGGCAGATAGGGCATTTAGGCATTCCCATACCAGTTTAGATTTTACCTGTTTGGAGGAGAGTGCTTTTAAGGCACTTTGACTGCCTGAGAGGATGAAAATTCATTTACTATAGTAACCTTTCTCAAGTCCTCTAAAAAGCACAGTTCAGAATAGCAAATATTTCTGCATGAAAATCTGTGCAGTGTTTACCAAGAATTATACTAATATTGGTCCTCGGAGATAGGCCAAATAATATGTCTGCATCCAATTGTATCCCTAATGGGATTCATTGGTGAACGATGCAAGTTAGTCACATCCTTTGGTATGCACTGTTTCTTTCTTCCAGTCTTCTCAAGATCAGAGTGTTATCTTAAATGAATGGAAGATACAGTATTGAATATTCATTAGGTCAAACCTCATCCTCAGTGTTGGAATATACAGGAAATTTAAAATAGATGTTCAGTTGCTGAGAGACTGCTTTTCCAGTTCCCTGTATGCACCAAATGATATGCAGTTATCCTAGTCTCCACTTATAAATACATGCCCATGGGAGGAAGACCCAGCAGTCTCCAATGCAATGGTGGAGTACTTTCAAAGACCTCTGTAACACACAGACATGCTAATCTCTGTAGCTGGTAAACTTAGCTGCTATTGTAGTTTTTAAAGTTGTCTGCCACCAGACAATGGCACTGTAAGATATGGCACCTGACCATTGCAACATATAGCAATTGGCTAATTTATGGTTTAAGGCCTCTGGTGGATTCAATAGTGTTTTGGATGGTTATATGAGATCACTTAGCTCTATGGGGTGATTAATATAGTTGTTCCAGGTAAGTTCAAGATCTAGATAAACTGACTCAGAATATTCCAGAATTGAGTTGCCTAGTTTTAAGACTTCCTTGCCTTTTAGATTTCTCCTATTAGTAAATGGAAAACAATTGCTTTGCTAGGATTGATAGACAAATCCTCCTGCATGCACCAGTTGTGTATTTTTCTCAGCCCACTGTTCATCTGAGACAGAGTTGGTAATTTTCCCAAAAATTTCAGTTCTATGTCATCCACATAGCTTTGTACATAATATCCTTACTGTATCGTGTCTTGGAGTATGTTATCCATAATGAGATTCCAAAGAAGGGAGGAAAGAATATCCCTCTGAGGGTACCCCTTGTGGCAATGATTTCTTTTGTTTCCTCAAGAATGCTAGTAATAATATTTCTACTCCAGAGCATGGAGTTTATCCACCTACAAAGGGTGTCACTGACTTCATATTTCTGAGCAGTCAACCATTGGCTTATGAGGTGTTAACAAAATCACCCTCTATATCTAGGAAGGCCCCTAGGGCTATTATTTCCTTCCTAACCATATAATTCTCCAGTCATCTAACAACACAGTGTAGAGTTGTTATGCAAGACTTTAATGACTGATAAGCATGATGATTTCGATGGAGTGGAGTGTCTGACAACACCCTCCTTCTGATATATCTTTTGATCATTCTTTCTAGTCTTTAGAAGGAACAATGCAAGACTAATTAATCAATAAGTTTTAGGTTCGATGTAATTGTTGCTACTATGCTTAGGAATAAACACTACTCTGGTAACTCTCCAGGTCTGAAATATAGCTGAAGGCTATACTGGCCTGAAAGAGGTTACAGAGGAGGGTATAAAGCAAGTCAGGTCTTTCTGCAACAAAGCAGAAAAGATATCATCTCCACCTGGTGACTTAAATGGGTTAAATTTATTAACTGCCCATTTAATACTTTGTATTGTGACGGTTTGATGTGAAAGTTCCCAGTCCTTCTGTGATGCTCTTGGTCTAGGGTTTTTGCAGTAGTCTGTGGATTCATGTGTGTTGTCTTCAGAACTTTGATGTTTCTTCAACCAGGCACATAAAACCTCCCATGGGCTTGCATATTGCTCCTACAGGGATTTTAGGACCCTTAGCCAATGCTCTATGTAAGCTGGCTACCCATGACAGGCTAGATTTTTCTGACAGAAAGCTTGCCAAGAAAATCTTTTGGCCTTGCACATGTTCTGTAAGGGTTATGTCTCGAACTCTTTTGGCATTGTAGAAGAGATGCCTTACTTGTTCTCTCTTTTGTTCCAGGTCTTTTGTCCACCATATTACTTTCTTGAATTCCATGGGGTAGTTATCATGATAACTTCGAGTATAGCCTCTTGAATATAATAGATGACCTTGTCAATATCACCAAAGTATCTAATCTTATCTGCCCAATTTTACCTGAGAGATCTTGCACAAATGGGTTCCACCAAATTCTTCTGGGATTTCTGTAGAGATTAGCGCTTTTGACTACATTACCATTAAATGATATATAGCTGTGATCCGAACTTGATGGTTCATCCAAGACCTTCCAGTTGGTAATCTGAGTACTAATATGCTCATTACTAAAAGTAATGTCAATAACTTCCTGCCTTATGCAATTGTCACAGGTAGGCTTGCTGCCTACTGGAGAGCAGAAAGTCTAAAAGTACTCACTCCTTTTATTGATGTCTTTATTCCCCTAGATTTCATCAGAGTTGGTGTCACAAAAAGATGTCTGTTCCCTCAGAGTAGAGTGTGCAACCAACTGTTCTAGTTCCTTATGGATGGATTGTTGCCATTGCAGGAGGTAGACAGAGCTCAGTAATAGGCCTTTCTTTCCTCCCCTTGCATCACAGTGGTGACGTCACTATAACAGAATTCTAGAAAAGAAGCATTGAATGCCACAGCGAGCAGAAATATAAATTTTTGATCAATTCCCTTCCTGCAAAGTATCAGTTTACCTTTACATTTGCATAGTTCAGTAATTTGTCCATTGTTAATTCAGGGTTTCTGTACCAGGGCTAGGTCAATTTCTTTTTCATTTAAGATTTTGCAGAAGTCACATTCTGATGTTGCAGGTTGTCCTGGAGGAAATTTGAGACATCCTTGGCTAGAATTACTAGTGTGATTTTTCCAAGTCCCAAAAAGGTTCTCTTGTCCATATCTTTTATGGCCTTTGTAATTTCTGCCCAAAACATGTTGGATTAGGAACTGGTGACTTTCTGATATCCTATATTACAGTTTTATTCTGATTCTTAAGCATCTTGATGACATTCTTAGGGTCAGTTTTTTCAACCTTATTTGGTATCCTAAACAGCATCTTAGCATAGATTTAAATAGCAAGGATTTTCACAGTGAAATATGGTATAACATAACAAATTATTTATGAGGAAATCATTCAAATTTCAGTAGTTTTGTTCCACTTGTCAAACGTTGAAAGGCGATGGTTTTTTCTCCATGTTGCTGTGGTTCTGGCTGGAATATTTCATTTTCCCAATTAAAATGATGTTTCAATGTAGATTTAAATAGTGGGGATTTTCACAGTGAAATACAATATAACATATGATTTATGAAGAAATTACTCAAATTGTAAGTAAGTGGAAGAAAACTAGTGAAATTTGAGTGATTTCCTCTCTGGATCCTGTGGCAAGTTTGATACATTCCCAAGGCTTCAAATGAGGATCTTCCTCATCAGCCACTTATTGGGGATGTTGTTTGTGGAGGAGAGAATGAGAGCACCTGTCTACCCATAGGCTCCAGCAAACTGTGGAAAGCTCTGATCTGTGAAGATCTCAAATGCCTCTAAGATTACCTCTTGGAGTTTTTCAACTTGGTCCTCTGAGAGTTTACTTTTTGGAAAGTTGTCAGAGATCACTGTTATCTTGAAACTGATTTGCAATTCCCTATAGGTTTCTTTGGTTGAAGCTCTTTCCTCTTCTGTACCCTTATCTTGTTTATTTTTTTTTTTGATAACTCAAGAAGGTGAGGGAGAAGATCCCTCAGAATGGCTACGTTTAGTGCCAAGCTTACACCCATTTTCTTCTGTAGTTTTAGGGTTTCAGGTTTTGATTTGCCTTCCCCCGTTTCTTAGAATTCCAGGCAATGCCTTTCTCCTTAAGTTTTGCTTTCAGGGCTTGATTCCTTTGTGCCCTAGAAGTTCTTTTTTGTTGAACCTTAAGCTTGTCCATTTTTTCCAAGGCTTCTTCCAGGCATGGAATAAAATTCTTAGATTCTTTTTTACTGACCGAGTTAGCATGGCACCCTCAGAATTCCATACATGAGATTTCCTCTATAAGAGCTTCCTCATCAAGGAAGTGGTTAATATTGCTGAAGGCTTACTAGAACGGTTCTCAGAAATAGGTTGTTGAGTTGATTAGTGGTTTTCGTTTGGTCCCACAAGAAGTTAAGGATTTATAAGCTCCATTCAGGCAGAGCTCTGCATACTTAGGTATGGTTTAAACTCTGCACGTCGTCAGGTATCCAAAGGCTCCATTTGAGACACGTTAGTCCTCTGTCATACATCCCTTTAAAATAGATCGCACTACACTTTAGGGTTGGGCATGGTAAGTTGCTTCTTTGTCTGGTATTGCACCTATGGTCTCCTTGGTATGAGAGACTCTACCAGTGACTATCGGTGATTAGTACAACCCACTGGTTCATAGACACATAGAAGCCCCTCACCAACTACAAGATCATGTGGCTTCTAGGGGAACATTCTGATAGATCATTTGAGGTAATAAATAAACACATGTCTGTGATAAGAGACAAGGAAATTCCCAGCCAGCTTTTTGCTGGTGATTTAATGGAGAACTCATTTACAGTGATTGGTTTAAATAAGATCTTAATGGAAATAATTACTATGTAAAAAATGGGGGCTTGTAGTAAATCAAGAGAAAACAAAGGAGATGGTGTGTAAGAATATGGCAAAATTGAAAAAAGAAGAGCTGTTGTCAATGGCAGGTAGAAACATACAGATAGTTAATGATTTGATTTTTCTATGCATAAAAATTAATAACACAGGCAATTGGGGAAAACAAAAGAAACTGGCATTGGTAGAAGGAAGGTCATCTCTACCACAGGCGTTGTGATAGAAATGGGAAAATTTGGAGTGAGAGGGATGATTATGGAAAGAGTTTTGTATTGGTACCAGATTCAACAACTCCCAGAAGGATGGAACTAAAAGATTGCTTAAAATATCAAGAGAATGAGAAAAGTGATAATAGATAAAAGGGGATATTTGGGCTGAGAGATACAATTTACTAAGAGAATTTTGGTGGAGGGTACCATGCCAGTTAGAGGATGTGGACAGGCAAAGTATGTATGCATCAATGAACGATAAAAGCTCTTTTATTATGTAACTATTAAGATTGAATCAAAAAGAGAATGGTATGTTGATAATTGTAATATTAGGGTAAGAGAAGGGATTGCATGATTGAGATTAAGAGTATAGAGATCCAAAGGGTCCAGAAAGAAGGTGGATCAGGAACTTTGTCCAATATATTAGAAGGAAGAGGATGCAAAGCATATCTTATTTGACTGTTATGCAACACAGCAATGAAGATTGAACATACTTACACAAAATGGTTTAAAATTAATAAAGAAATAGCATGTACAAAAATGTTGAAAGATATATGACAAATTCAATCATAATATCTGTAATAAGTTAAAAATAAATTAATATGATCAATAGATAAGCACTCATGGATTGATGAATTATAAATTATATTAGGGATATTGGTATGTTTTGTAGTTACGGTTTGGTAAAGAATAAAGTTACATTAATGCTTTCAGTTGTTAACACTAACTCCACTTACTTATTTAAAACTTTGGACTAGTTTCGGGAGAGGTTCCTCCCATCATCGGCTGCTGTTGACTGAGTGCCGTTGTTCGAAACGGGGGATGGACGCCCGTTCGCCCCTGTGGTGGTATCTCGTGGCTCTAATAGAAACTTGCTGAGTTCATCCAGATGAACCAGGTTCATCCAGGTGGGATGAACTCAGCAAGTTTCTATTAGAGCCACGAGATACCACCACAGGGGCGAACGGGCGTCCATCCCCCGTTTCGAACAACGGCACTCAGTCAACAGCAGCCGATGATGGGAGGAACCTCTCCCGAAACTAGTCCAAAGTTTTAAATAAGTAAGTGGAGTTAGTGTTAACAACTGAAAGCATTAATGTAACATATATTACCACTCCATTGTCTACAGCTTCGTAAGTACAATTTTTACTTAATTAAAGAATAAAGTGTTGGTATCAAGCCATAACATAATGTGTAATTAGGTACAAATAAATACATAACAAACAAATATCTCTTGGATATGCCAGTAGTAGACTGCTGATGAGTCAGAGACAGGTATATGGAATGAGGAGTAAACTGTTTGGTGAAAATGAAGGCTTCAGGTAATTAAAATATATTCTTTGTACAAGAAATTGTAGTGAATAACATCTAGGAGTAGCTGGGGCCAGAATTAGGGCTTACCATTTTGTCCTGTTACATAAAATATCATCAATAAACCAAACATAGTAATGAAATAGTATTGGGAAGGAAGGTTAGTTGTAAGGATATTAAATTTAATTTGGTATTTTGGATTCTGCATTTTATCATTGTGTCTTTGGTTGGATTAGAACTCCTGGATTTTCCAGCATATAGCCTTTGATGAACTAGGAATTGGGGTCTGAGGGAATGAAGTTCAAAACTTTTATATTTAATTTATATAGAATTTAATATAGAATTGATATACTATAATTATAATTTATTAAATATAGCAAGAAGAAATAAGAACTGGAAGAGCAGGAGCTTACAAGTGAGCAATAATGAGGAAAATACCTAAAATAATCAAAAGAACGGATAAAGAACTCTCTGATGTTGTGCATGAACCATCTGAAGTGGTGGCTGAAACTCTTGTCTTCTGGAATTCCAATAGGAGACTACTGATGAACTGAAGACAGAGGTTAGCAAAGGTCATAGATGTTATTTTTTTTTATTTTTTGAGTAGTGTTTAACGCCCGTTTTTACTACTGAGGCACCACAGGCTGTGGACACTGATGATACATGAGATGAAATGATAAATTGGTAAAGGATATTTTTTTTAAGGAAGGAAGCGTTCCAGGCCTAAGTTTAGGTACCTCCAGCATTTGCCAGTTATGAAGACTGAGGGAAACCTGGAAAAAAAACCCAGTCAGGGAGGACGGTCCTGGCGGGATTCGAACCGCAGACCTCCCGCTCACGAGTCCGTGCCTTAACGACCTCGGCTACCCATGGCGGTTCATAAATGTTAGACAGGGAACACTATAATTATATTATCATTATTTTATTTTGTAATGTTTCATGAAATGGAATAAGAATAATTATGTTTTACTTTCATTTAAGGTCTTGAATTCAACAAACTGGTTCTGAATTTTCTCTTCTTATATTATTAATATAATTAAGTAATTAAGTAATTATATTAATTCAGATGTATTAATAAGTTTATTAGCTATATAGAAGTATTATGATAAGTGATTGTACTAAAAACAGTATAAACCCAGTTTATATTTCTGTAATTGTAATGAATCCATCTCAAGATTATATGGAAGAAGACATTATACATAATGTATGCAAGAAGAATAATTATGGCCTATTACCAACTGATAAGAAATCTTCCACATCCACTCTATTAATTGATAATATAAAAAAGGCTCATGTTAATGAAGACTTTAATATAACTGATATTTCTCAAGTGTGCGCTCAAACAAAAGGGAAGAAAATTTTCAAATCAAAAGATACATCACCTTCGTCAAAAAAAGAGAAGCAGAAGCTTCTAGAAATAACATAACTCCTAAAAAGTCTTTGCTTATCAAATTCCTGCTTCTAACAGATTTGAACCTCTACAAAAGTTTAGCAAGGAAGAAAAATCTAGAGAAGTAAAATTTATTTCAATGCCAACAAGCTTTATTCACACTCAAGTTCCCCATGCTGACTTACTTTGATTTCTATAGTTAAAGGACCATTTCTGATTCCTCTCACTGGTAAAACCACTAAAATTATGCCTACTACAACAGAAGACTACTGTGCATTAGTGTCATATCTGAATTCCCAAAAAGCAATTTATATATTCAGAGATATGCTTGCCAGACCATTCTCCATTGTGTTAAAAAATTTACCAACTTCTATTAAAGGAAAGACATCTTTGATGAAATTTCAGAAACAAATCCAGTCTTAAAGATAATCCAATTTTATAATGGAGATAAAACGCCCATTCCTGTTTGTATTTACCTACAAAATAATGATGAAGCCAAAGAAATTCTACAACTGAAGCCTATATTCCACACCATTATAGGCCCAGAAATAAAATCAAGGTTATTCAATATTTCAGATGTCAAAACTTTGGACACACGAAAAATTAATCATCTCATTCCAAGATTATAAAGTGTACAGGAACTCATCTCTCTTATGCCTGTTCTTCTGACAGAAGCTCAACTGCAACTTGTGTGAATTATGGCCAGCATCACCCAGACAACTTTAAAGGCTGCACAGTTTATCTTCCAGCATCACAAAAACTATGTATGTATCCATCCATATGTGTCTATAACTTCACCTGTTCCATAGTACAATTCCGGAAATTTTCCTTCTTTTCAGTCAAACTATACTCCTCATCCAACTAAATCTACATTCAATATGAATAATTCAACTTCTTACTATAGTGCTTTAATAAATGACCCCCCTCATCTATTAACTCAAATCTTCATAGCTCATATGTAAACCCTTCCTTAATATATTACCTTCTCAACTGCCTCTCAATGTATAGAAACTATTATTCCTCATATAAAATAATATATTCAGACTATTATTACTTCTATTTGTGATTCAATAAAAATCAATTAGCCCCAAATATCTAAAATTTCTAAACTGGCATGCAAATAGCATTTTTAGGCAAAGAAATATTTTCCTAAATTTCATATACAATTATTTCATATTTTTTTTCTATCAGTTGCCAAATTCCCTGTCCCTGCTTTCTTTAGTCTTGGTTATGATATGGATATCCCAGCTTTCCAAATTGATTTCAAATTCACACATTTCTATTCAACATGTTAATCCTTCTTAATTATCCACTAAGTGTAATAAATGAACTAAATGTTCTGAAACCGGTTCCATACATTTACGAAAAGTAAGTGACGCTTTAAGAGTGAGTAGTTCAACTGAATCATACAATGATATCAATTAATTTGATTGGCTTCACTGTGCAAGTTCCAATTTACATTTAAGAAATTATATGTACTTTATATATGTATACATATACATTCAAATTTAATTTTATCTTTGTGTATATCCATTATAATCTTGTATTTTGTTCTTCAACAATTATCTATATTGTGGTACCCAATAAGGGTACCATAATATAGATCTTATTTTACATAATTCTTTGTAACAGTTACTGTAAAGCAGATATACTGGGAAGTAATAAACTTATTAAAAAAATATACTTAGTGAAGAAACTTAATGTTACACATAAATTGTGTTCATGGAGGATCACACCTGAGAATGGCCAGGTCCAAATAGGTGAAGACCCCTTGCATTCATTTTTTGTGTTAACATTTAATAAATATACAAAAATATATCAAATGTATATAGCAAAATTCGTATGATTATTTCAGTGTTTTGTCTGTTTCTGCTTCTTTAGTTCTTGTTGTTTTGGCTAAATTGTTCTATGAGTTACAGTATTTTTCAGTTTTATTGTAAACACTTATATAAATATGAACTGGTTTATATATAAAACCAATTCATATAAATATAAGTGTTTACAAAAAAAAAAAATATATATATATGTATATATGTACATTTATATATATTTATGTAGAAGAAACAATGCACTATTGTAATCACTCGTAAATGACATATTCTATGTTCGTAAGTCTTTAGGCTGTTTTGTGAACTTTCTAATGCTCTAGGAATTGAACTGAAACAAAGGCACACAAAGCTGGTATAGGTAGTGCACATTTTAGTAATTTTTTCAAACTTAAATAGCAATAGATTTTCATAATTAATTAATGACAACTTATAGTACAATGCTTCAAAAAATACGGTTGCAATTAAATTTCAGTACTTGCACAAAATGTTATCTTGATATACATTCTACTGTAACTGCTTTAGTCTTTAACCAATGCATCTACAATTATTTTTTTTTGATCTCTCCATCTTTTTTACATTTGAATTATGGAAGCAAAGAGCATGCAAAGAACTCTTAGAAAAAAAAAATCTATGTTTGCTGACCTAAACCATCCTTTTCCATAACCATACATTAAAATTTAACAAAATTATTTAGCATCTACAAAATAGCTGATTTTAATTCTGTTTCTAACCCATTGTTGGTCAACATGTGAGTGCTGGCCTCGCATTTGCTTTCAAAATCGTTATATTTACTATTGAAGCCAACAGATAGGGACATTGTGTACCTTTCTATGCTCAATTATGGAATAAATTAACATATAATTCAGAGTGTTCAAAAATTTCAGTATTTTACAGGTACAAGAATGAGTTAATACACTGAGTATGCTGTATGCATTGATCATTCGTATTACATTATTGTGTCATCCTCTGCTATGTTTTCCGTAGTTGAAAGATTATATTTTGTATTGTCAACTACTCACATTGCCAAAATGCAATATTGATTCACTGTTGTGCTAGTTTTCTGCAGTTCTTAGGTAAGAGTTGGAACTCAAGTGCAGCTAATACTGAAATGACTTCAGGAGATTGAAAATGAAATTTTCTAATCATTTGAATTTTCTGAATTTTTTTTAATAGTGTTTAATGCCTGTTTTTACTACTGAGGCACCAAAGGCAGTACTTTCTGAAGATGATAGTATATTTAGTCAGATGGGTAATACTGAAAATTTCGCATACAATGAACATAATACAGCCTCTGAGGTCTCTGCAAATTATTTAGATTCTGATGTTGCTCAAAATTCCTTAGAACAAAATCTGGGTAGAGACAATAACACACTTTGGTATGTCTACTCACCATAACCTAACTGAACATATGTACTAGGAAGACGAATATTGTTATTCACCCACTGGGTGTAAAACAAGGATCTCCGAATGAAAAAAAAAATTAAAATGAATGTTAGAAATTATTTTCTCTAATTAGTATATCAGAAGAAATGGTTGCATTTACTAATGTGAAGTTTGCAAAAATTTGGGAAAACTACTCTAGAGAAAATGATATATTTAAAACTACTATAAAGTAAATGAAAGCTGTTTAGGATACTTTATTTGGCTGAAATCATCTCATCAAAATACACGGATCTTGGGACAATAGAAGATACAATTCCAGAGCAATTTCCCCTTGCCATGAAATACAACAGGTTTCTGCTTATTCTTAAAGCCCTCAGCTTTGATGATGTTATAACTAGGGTTGCATGGAAAGCTGTGGACATTGCTCCAATGAAATACATTTTTAGGCATTTATGTCAAAAGATCCAGGAGCATTACCTGGTTGGAAAGTATTCTACCAATGTCGAAACATTACTACCACAGATGGCCAAGGTTGTTAAGGCATAGACTCATGAGTGGGAGATCTAGGATTTGATTCTCACCAGAACCATTCTCCCTGATTCAGGTTTTTTCCAGATTTTCCTTAGTCCCTTCATACATGGCAAATGCTGGGGAGGTGCCCTAAACTGAGGCCTGGAAAATTTCCTTCCTTAAAAAAAATCTTTTATAATTTACCATTGTCATATCATGTATCAACAGTGTCCATGGCCTGAGATACCTCAGCAGTAAAAACATATGTTGAACACTATAAAAAAAAATTGATGAAATCTTGAAGTTTTTCGAAGGTAGGTGTACATTTAGGCAGTATATTCCATGAAATCCCTGTAAATATGAAATCAAAATACTTGCCTTGGTAGATGCTTGCATATTCTATATGACAAACATGGAAATTTATGCTGGTAAACATTCTGAAGGATAAATATTGTACTTATGAAGCCATTGACAATGGAGTGGTAATATATCTTAAACTTATTTATTCATTTTTTTTACAGTAAACTCCACTTACTTACATAAAAGTAAGATGCATTTTGGGAGATTCTCTCCCACCTTCAGTTGCTCACTGAACTGCCGTTACTCGAAAAATTGGTTTCAAGTAAGTAATTACTTTTATGTAAGTAAGTGGATATTAATGTAAAAAAAATGAATACCTAAGTTAAGGATATTCTGAAGGATGCCCATTTAATAGGTATGAGGCCCAGTGCATTGTAAAAGAATGGTCCAACCCATTATTGACATATAGTCATTCATGGACAACTGATTTAGTTTAATGCATCTGATGAATGAACGGTCTGCAAGAGACACCGAACAATTATAAAAATGATTAGAAAAACAAAATTTTTGCTGTCGGGTAAAATCTAAAATACACAAGAAACAGTCATTTATAACCTCTTCTGAGTTGGATGTTTAAAACACTCTTTATGATTCCACTTAAATGAGATTTACTCAGGACATATATTTCATTAAACTAGTCCACATCATCAGCTGTTAAATGACTGTTCGATGATTCATAGGAGCTGGGTTGGTAGGTGTCTGGGCTGACTCTGGTGGTCCAGTGATAAACTTAAATAAAGTGCTGTCTACTTCCAGGATGCCAAAATTCATAAGGTTATGCTAATGTTTTTTTTATATAAATCCTTTCCCATATATTTATTTCTTTTGTTTGTTGAACAGTTTTTAATAACTTGATGCCTTTTTCTATATCATGGTTTTCATTCCAAAAATGTGCTGCCACAGCTGATTTATCTATTTGTTTGTACCAGATGTTTCTCCAATGTTCCTTCAACCTAATGCCTATAATCCTCTTTGTCTTCCCTATGTAGATTCCCTACAATTAATCTGGTAAATACCAGATTTTTTATCTTTGGGTCTGGAATTTGTTTTGTTTAATTTCAATAAATTTTAACACTGTATCAGTTTATCAGGAGAAAAAACATTTAAAAAGTTTACTTACCACCCATCAGTCAATAAGAAATTTAAAAAATTTTCAAGTAGTACATCATCTTAGCATCTCAAAACCGACACAGTGTTAAAAATTTATTGAACAGGTTCCAGGCCCAAAGAGAAAAAATCTGGTATTTACCAGATCAATTGTAAGGATTGTGAAAAAAATCTACGTATAGAAGACAAAGAGAAATAAGGCATCAGGTTGAAGGAATATTGGAAAAACATCCGTTACAAACAAACAGATAAATCAGTTGTGGCAGCACATTTTTGGAATGAAAACCATGAAATAGAAAAAGACAATAAGTTATTAAAAACTGCTCAACAAACAAAAGTACTAAACATATGGGAAAGGATTTATATTAAAAAATATGAGCATAACCTTATGAATTTTGCCATCCCGGAAGCAGGGAGCACTTTATTTAAGTTTATCACTAGACCACCAGAGTCTACCCGGATACCCAGCTCTTACGAATGATCCAACAGTCGTTTAACAGATGATGATGTGGACAATAGTTCCATGAAACATATGTCCTGAGTAAATCTCATTTACATGAAACCATAAAGAGTGTTTTAAACATCCGACTCAGAAGAGATTATTAATAGGTGTTTCACTGTGTTCAATTCCAAATTTAATTAATATTAATAACAGTAATTTGTTTGCATTTGGTGATGAAGGAACTCTAGTGTCATAGGTTTCAAAAAGTTATAAAAATGCACTTATCTCATCTATGATTTCAGAGATGCATCTACAGGTATGCTTGCAAGCGAGAAATAATCATATACTACAATAAGACAAAAGGTGGAGTAGATGTGGTTGCTATACTGTAGCAAGAGTTTGTTTCTGATAATCACTATGTATTTTCTTTTCACTTATGTTCATTGCCAGCATTGTAACACAAGTTATTTTTCTCTCAAATACTGATGTCAGTTGTACCAAGGTGAATATTTCTGAAAAATCTTGTTTTTGCTCTTACAAAGTCAAACATGACGTCAACAGCTTCACTTCAGCCATACCAGCACAGGAATAGACAAATGTAAATTCTGGCCTCAAAGGAAAAATTGAAAAACTACAGTAAGATGTGTTGAATTCCATTTACCCAATCTGTCCTTGTAGTCTAGTGGTAGACACCTCATAGAGCAGAGGTTGTGGGTTCAAATTCAGCCAGGGTTGACAGAATTTTACGGCATAAATCCTAAGTATAGCTTTCTTCGGAAGGGAAGTAAGGCCGTGGGATCATAAGTCACATTAAGGACCTCAAGCCTAAAAGAACAGAGTTTGAGGAAAATTTATTGGCTATTTCACACCCTGAATTTATTGGGATACTAATGACCAGAGATTTTAAAAGATTGTCTTTAATAAACCAAATATAAAATAATTATATAAGGGCATTGGTAATATCAATAGTACAAAAGTGGCCAGAAAGTAATAATTTTGTATCATTATTATCAGTCGGGTCTTAGCAAATTAAGAAGCGTTGTAGATAATGTTAATATTAAGCACAATGGTAGATAAATGCATCGGTAAGAGACTTAGGAAGTTATGTACTATATTTGTAACCTTAGAAAAAGCTTACAACAATGCAAGAGAGATCCTGTAATGTAAATTACAAAAAGAAGAAGGGTTAAATTGGATGATATTATTTCTTTAAAGGAATTATATAAACAAATTACATTTTGTATAAAAGTCAAGGAGGGAGAGGTGACAGTAAACATACAATTAGAGGACTGAGCCAGGGATTAAAATTAAGCCCTATATTGTTTAATTTATTTATAGATGATGTGCAGTAGGATTAAAGCATATGCAAACAGTTAATAACAAAGAAATTTCCAGACTGTTATATGCAAATGATTTGGTGGTGAAGTTATTCTTGGTGATTTTTTTTTTATTTATTTACAGACGCTCTTTAATATCTCAGGTTATCAGCGACCCATTCTATTCAGGGCGTGAAATGGCTGACAAATTTTGCTCAGAGGCCTCTTATTTCAGGCTTGAGGTTCTTTATCATTGAAAGGCACCATAAAGAATGCGGTCATAAAGTAAATATTAATAAAACTAAAATCATAGTATTAGAAAAAGGTAATAAATTAAGAAAAGATGAGAGTAGGTTACTCCTGGACAAAGAAACTCAATTGTTTAGGTTTAGGTATAAAATTTAATATAACAGGACAATGGGAGAAAAACAGATATGGCCATGGCAAAAGGAAAAGCTACATTAAAGTTAGTGGGTAATGCTTACCTATATATAGCTCCAATGATGGATGGAACATATTTACAAGACCTTAGTTGAATCAACATGTCTATATGGAATTAAGATTTGGGGAATAGAAGAATGATGGGATAAGATGGATGTTTTAATGAAAATGTTTTGCAAATAGATTTTAAGAGTGTCATATAATAGTGCAGGGTAAGGAGTTATGCGAGAATTAGATGAAGTAAATATAAGAGCAATGATTATGGAAGGAGTATTAAAATATTGGTTCAGAATTTATCAATTACCTTAGGAACACATTTTGAAAGACTGTTTAAGTGTGCAAGAAAAGTTATATATGTTCAAAAAAATGGCTATGTAGGATCAGAGAGTAACTTATAATAAATAGTATGGGTAATATGGCTAGGAAAAGAGAATATGTGGACAGAATTTTGCGTAAAAGTCAGTTGGCAATTGGAAGATATGAATAGACAGAACTTATGGAGAATTTTATGTGAATTTTGGAATGAATTGTAGAAAAGAGATATACATTGAAAAATGCAATAAACATCAAAGAGAGGATATTTGATGGTTTAAATTCGGAATATGGAGATTGAAATGTTATAGGGGAGGGAATGAAGAAGGTATATGTTCTTATGTGGAGAGAAAGAAGATATGATGTATACTTGCCTTTTGTTAGAATGTAAATATACAGATATACGGAAAAAAGAATTAAACCAAAAGAAATTGCTGATGATGACAAACACAATTCTAATCCAAAAAATTTGTATCTTTAAACTCAGATTAATGGTTTAAGGATTTAGTCCATAAATTAAGCAGTATATGTCCATGTATGAGTAAAATTTATAGATCATAATTACACTATACATGATAAATTAAATTTGTAACAGGAAATTTAATCGATGAGATAAGAATTTCATTTATTATTTGTATGGCTTGGGATAGAATCTGGGTTACCTTTAAATTTGTAATGAGCTTAATCCAAATAAAAAATGTAAAAACCCAATCTGTTTTGAACACACCACTAGAATGTGCAAGAAATGTCATTAAAATGAAGAAATTGTGTAAACTCAAATGATACTGATTAAACATGATTCACAAGATTTTTGCAATGCAAAAATGTCAAAGCTAATCCTAGTAGTTTATTTTATAGCACATTGTACGAAGGCTAACGTGAAAGTGCTCAGCAAAATTTGTTGCCAAGGAGGTTAAAAATTCCTAATAAATTTAATGTACTTCACTGTAAACAGTCTGAATGTTAAGATTTTGTTGTATTAGGAAGTGAAAATAGTTTATCATTGGACATGTTATGTATTATATCAAGGGTATGTTGCTAAGAATATGTTATAGTAGAAAATAAAAATAAACTGTTACATTCACTTATTGTTTTACAATGTGAAAATTTATAGGCTATTAATTAATAAAAGAAACAGTAATAAATATTTTGCCAAAGGAAAAAATTTCAAAATTGTAATTCTTAAATAACAAAACATGAAAAATTAAAGACACCACTCGGCGGTGTGCAGGTTTGGGCTCACATGTCAACCAATACCCGGTCAATACCACTACAAAAAATCTAACCAAATGTGAACATTTTATGATTTTCTTACTAATCTATGCAGTGATCAGCAATTGGATTTGAATGGGCTCGCTGTCTATAATATCTCTTTTGTGGCAGTGCTACTGGTTCCATTTTCGTAGGGTTTGCCTGCACTGTCAGATAGGTTGAACTACTTTTTACAGTTTCTTAATTTCTGTGCCGTATATTTATCACATGTATAATTAACTTGCTTGTTATATTACGTTCCCAATACGAAACACATGATTTCTCACTGTGCGCATGCCCAAAATGCCACCGCTCGGGCCGGTATAGATAAACTTTGAATGTTCGCCACCTTATTAATTACTTTTAGTTTCCCACTGGAGAAGCACAGAAACTAAGAGGGTTTGCAGCAGTGATCTCAATATAAATGCACAGCTTACTGGTTTGGAGGAGTTTATTTCTGTTAATGTGGCCAATCCTAATGTCCGGATCGCAGCTTCGGACTGTATATGTACGGTAATTTGAACCCTCTAAAGGTGTTGGTAGGGTCCATCTTTAAGATCGCATGAATTTGTACGGTCTTGAATGGACATAGAGTATTTGGGTGCTAATCACTTGATAGAAATAGGCTTACAATGCTTCACATATGCGTTAAAGCAAGAAGAATGCTTAACCAATGTACTAACAAAACTGAAAGTAGTAGTAGTAGTAGTAGTAGTAATAATAATAATAATAATAATAATAATAATAATAATAATAATAATAATAATAATAATAATAATAATAATAATAATAATTCGCTATTTACTAAGCTTCAATTTCTTTAAAGCTACTAATATGAACTTTATAAATATTAAAATATTTAAAGATTTTGTAAAACAACATTTCTATGACAATTGAAAAAGTAGTATACAGGTTTTATTGTTTTTATGAAGTTAATTGAATCAAGCATGAGCAACATAACCAAACCCTATTATTTTCCGGTTAAATGAACGCTATTCTCGACAGAAAATTTAACTACTTATGTGATACGTCTTCCATTTTCATTAGTAGAATGTATGTAGCTTGATATAATATCTGTGTTTCTCCATTAATCTGAGAACATTCAAGTAATTTAATTTCTACTCCATTTAGACAAGAGAATCAAAATGATACACAAGCATTGATAATAGTTTATTATTTAATTTTCAAGTTTTTTCGAGGTGTCTAGAAATTGGAACAACTTTTGATTCATTTAACTGCCCGCGCATTTCAGCTAGAGGCACTAATACCCTCAGACGATGGCCTTCGATATTGTGTGCAGAAGAAAAGGTTCTATCAGACAATTTACTTTTTAGTTTTGATGTATAATCTTGAGATGTGAAACTGTGATTGTTTAATAGCATGATAAAGAATATAAACTCCCTTCTTTGCCGCTAAGTTTAGTTTAACTTCTCTGCAGTGTTTCGAAAAATTCTGTAAGTTTTGCTGTAGAGTTGAATCACTCAATTACAATTTTTATTAATTTTAACACGAAACAATTTTTTTTTTCAAATTTCCCCCATCACGATTACAGAATTTACAAAATACGGCAATTTCCTTTAATTTTTTTTGTTTACATAAAGGATGCATTTCGAATCATACTCTGAATATATATTTACGTTTCGGCATGATCAACATTTTCACAAGTTTTAACTTGAAACCATACTTTGCTCTATCACTAAACTGAACTTAACATATTTAGAAAGAAAATATGTGACAAACGGCATAAACTACTGCTCATCATAGTTTATAATGTTACCAATAATACATTTAATAGTGTTTAACGCCTGTTTTAACTTCTGAGGCATCACAGGCGTTGTTACTAATAATAATGTAATAAAGAATCATGGATGCAAATATTTTTTTTAATTTGTTTTTTTCCGGCGGAGAGTGGCAAATACCAATCGAAGTATACAGTAGCGGCTGCTTCATATATTCACGCAGCAAGAGAGGTCTTCTTTTATATTAAATTAGCCATGTTCGTGTATGTGTAACTGAAGTGAATAAAACATAGCAACTAAACAATAGAATCTAGGGTGTAGTAATAAATTTAAGTCGAATCGGAGTGAATAAACAAATGCTAAAAGTAGATAGTTATAACCATCTGGAGAGAAGTAGTATCTGGAAAAAGTGGATTCATAATTATTATCTAGCAGTAACTTCTTTACATTCCGACCTGTTTGCGGGACTCCGCAATCTTGCCATGTCACTAGGAAGGGAGAGGAAGTTTGTATTGAAATAAATTGTAAGGGGGTAAATACAGAGCAAGATAATCGTATTATTAATTATGCGAATTGTAACACATTCTTGCTTCAATGAACGACAATGCTAAACAAAATCACCAAACCAAAACTCCAAACGAAAATGTCACCCAGAGCAATTGTAAAACAACTGCGACATATTTCGCGCAATTCCGCCATAAACGACAATACATCTGGTGTAGTGGTAACTATAGCCTCCTAAGCCCAAGATTGCGGGTTCAATCCCGGCCAGGGTCGATGATTTTCTTCGGGCGTAAAAAACCTTTCGAAAGGGAAGTAAAGCCGTGGGTCCCGTGTCGTACATTTGCGGGACGCAAAAGAACCTCAAGCATGAAAGAAGAGCCTCTGAGGAAAATTTGTTTGCCATTTCATGCCCTGAATTGAATGGGATGCTGATGAACTGAGATGTTAAAGAGCGTCCATAAATAAACCAAAATAATAAAACGTGTAAACATAGTTGTACGTGTCTGTGTCTTGTACATTTCAGTCAGCCGTAGATGCATGTATCATTTTAAGGCGGTGTTCTGTCATCTTCAATTGCATTTCAATATGCTATCAAGTGAAGATGAATGGGGATGTTGAAAATTAAATAGCGGAGAGCGATTTATTTGTCAAATTACTTTCGGAATGCCGAGTGATGTTGAAAAAGCCTAGAGTGCCAAGAACTATGACTGTAAAAAAGGTGTGAGAAGGGCTATGTAATGCATACTCTCCAAGTGCCGGGATCAAAGAGACCCAGAATGAAACGAGTAAAATGCTTCAAAACATGAAAACTAAAATAGAAAATAAAACTGATTAAAAAAAAAAAAGCGACAAGGAAAAAAAAAGCCAAAGTAAAAGTAAAATATTGAGGAAAACAGTTTTGTGCATATCGCGGCAAGCAGAAAGCCCCGTTTTCATAGAGGTATCACAATTAATTAATCTAAGATAACAGCACTATGTCTATGTTGCGATTCTGTGACGTCATCAAATTATCCTTCTACGTCTTCTAAAGGTGTCAAATAAATGAGTACTACTACAAATTCCTATACAAGATCCTGAGTGAAGAAACCATTACCATATGAAACTGAAGAGATGAAATATTTATATACTCCGCAGCTGCAGAAATTTGTTTTGCTGCAGCAATTCAAACTGTAGAAAATCCAGATACAAAAGAGAAGAAAGAGCCAGAAAATCCCAATAAAAGCTGCGCTGAAAAATCAACGGGAGAAATCTCAGACTATTTATTTTATGAATGGTTATAGTGAAAATAAGAATTACTGAATTAATCCTTTTCATTCTCAAAAAAATGTATAAATAAAAATTAAGAAAGAAAATTATTTAACAAGCAATTAAATGCTGACTGACTGCTGACCAGTTTGCTGGTAGCAGACCAGGATGTGTGTATTTATACCCCGTTGCATGTATCGTAATACGAGATGGTATCCACAATATTCGGGCCTGGTGCTGCCATCTCGACAGTAGTTGCAGTAGAGTTTTGTACCTCTAGTTGGCAAACTAGCACATCTGATAAGTGAATGTTTAAAGTTTCGTGCAGCTGGGTAGATGTGTTGAGATTCTATAGCACTTTTCATGATACTCTGTGTGTAGTGGTGGCGATTTTATGATGGAACCAAGATTAGAACAGAGTGTGTGCATCAAATTCTGTGCAAATCTCAGGGGAAATGCTACCAAGACCCTCGCAATGATTCAACAAGTATTTGGGGAACAAAGCATGAGCTGTGCACGTGTGTTTGAGTGGCATGCTCGGTTCAGGGCCGGCCATATAGCTATTGAAGATGATCCTCACACCTGTAGGCCCGTCAGCTGCACAACGCCTGACATTGTTGCCAAAGTTCAATGCCTCGTTCGTGAGGATCGAGTCGAACCTCCCAGTGGAAGAGCCCGAACTCACCAAGACCCCAAAAAGCGAGACAAATGAAGAGCAAAGTCAAGAGCATGCTCCTCGTTTTCCTTGATACTAAGGGAATTTTGCACAAAGAATTCATCCCACCAAATAAAACATTGAGTTCCATGTACTACTGTGACTTTTTGCGGCGGCTCCGTGAAAATGTATGGAGAGGACGACCCGAACTTTGGCGACAAGGGAACTGACGGTTGCATCACGATAATGTGCCCTGTCACAATTGCTTGTTCACAGGAGCTTTTTGACGAAAAACAATATGACGGTTGTCCCCCACCCACCGTACTCGCCTGGTTTGGCACCCAATGACTTCACTCTATTCCCCAAACTGAAAATAAAGTTGAAAGGACATCGGTTCAACACAATTGAGAGGATTCAAGAAGAAACGCTATTTGTGCTAAATACCTTCAAAGAACATGACTTTCAAGATGCACTTGGAAAATGGCAGAATCGCTGGGACCGGTGTATACGTGTGAAGGGAACTACTTCGAGGTTGACGACGGCCATTAGTCTCAAAGTAAGTTTTTGACCAGATAACAGCATCAGTCCCGAATATTCTGGATACCACCTCGTATATAATTTGATTTACTTTTTATTTTATTACTCTTTTTATAAACAGGAAAACGAGGTTTTATTTATTACTCATTAACGTTTTACAATAAAAATTTTACATCATGTCATGTATACGGACTTAATAAAATGAATCACATCTTTTGGCTTCTGTTCATCACGAATTTTTGTTGTATTATTCTCTTATATTTCTGTACCACATTACTCTTCAACAAAATCAAATTCATTCTCACTTTGTTATAAGTCTTCGAAATTTCGTATGCCTTTTATGTTTTTTGGAAGCATTGTGTAGCACAGCACAGCTCTCTATTAGTTTTGGTACTCATTATACTGAGTAGTTACCTTGGATTGGAATCTTTTGTTTTTACTGATCGAACACTTTTTGTATTACTCCGTTTCTTTAGCATGTTTATGATTAAACCGATATTGAATGTTGTCTACAGGAAGCTTGAAAAGACCACAAAAGTCAGAATAAAAGAAAGCAAAGAATAACTATAAACAGCAGAAAAAGTGTTCGGTTGTTCATTGAACGACTGAAAGAATCTATTACCTCTGTAATGTTATGCTACCCCATAAATTTTGACACGATTAGGTTAAAAATGAACTTGAATATATCTTCTATGATTCGAAGTACAAATGTCTTAGTTTGGAAGAGACAATACTCTTGTTTAATTAAAAAGTGTGAAAGATGCCTTGAAAAAAAGCACACAAATTATTTCCCCTGATTATAACTATACCATCTACAAGTTATTCGGTGGGGAATAAGAAAGTGCTTAGTTTCTTTATAATGTGATGAGCCGCTCGTCTTTACGGGGGGACGTCTTTCGAGCCTGGTTTATTTGCAGCCCCTAGCCACACCGTGGCTATATCTGCAAGCTTTTCCTGGTTGCCTAAAGTCTGAAAGTGTAATTGGGAGGTAGAAGGTAGGTGGATAGGATATAAGTGCTTCCCCAAACACTTGCGGGCGGTTGTTGACGCACGCAGTTTAGTTTTTTGGCATTCGCGTGATGTAAGGATATCTGGCCTCCCATCGAAGTGTCGATCACGCTCAATACGGTTTAACTTAACTCTGGTTCCAGAAGAACCGAAGCATTTCGTCAACCGATTGGTAAAGCGTCAGCTGATGTCCATCAAAATCTTTTCCCTACAGAAAAATTACAATTTCCATCACCAAGCCCGCCTTAGCGGGAGTATTTTATGTTCTTTGATGTTAGTCTGGGCCCAGCATCTCCCTGGAAAGGGGGTTGGCCGTCAAACCGTGACTACGTTCAGCAGTGTAGTTGCCTAGTTCTCTAATCAGTCTATTTGGATGTTGTGCAAATTCATTATAAGTCTATTACATGTTGTTTGAAGGTGAGACCTTGGTCAAAAGTAATTCCTAAACACTTGACCTGCTTTCTCCATGGAATTGTTTGCTTATTCAGGCTTATAGTTCCTGGATTCTCTGGTCTCCGGCACTTAGTGAGTAATATAGCCTGGTTTTTCTCACAACTAATTTTTAAGCGCCATTTCTCGCTCCAATCTTTCACCTTAGAAACATGTGGGGAATTTGAACGTATCTCAAATTCTTACTCTGTGAAAATATTAAAATATCATCCGCATGTTGGAATGTCGTAGCATTGTAGCATTTGTCCTGACAGGAAAATCTGACATATATACCGAAAACAGTGTGGGCAATAGCACACTGCATTCTGGTAACCCGTTTGTTAATAAGACGATAATCAGATGAACGAATTTCCATAACCACTGAGTAATTTCTATTTCATAAAAAAGTTGTTTATTAATTTAATCACTTTATGGGGAATATTAGTTCATATATGCTTGTATAATAATCCCTTATGTCATGTGCTTGGAAAAGCATTTTGATTGTCAAGCAACACACGTGGCTGGGTATGTGCGCCCTCAAAATTCAAGTGCCACTTTCTCCACCACTCTCTATAGTTGGTGCGGGGTTGAATGTTTCCTCTTAAAGCCGAATTGGTGCTCCGAAATCAGTGATGCAAACAATAGCTCCAAAAGGCTAACAAAATTCTTTCGAACGCCTTAGACATCGTTAGAGCAAACCGACTGTAGGTAGTTGGAAGGGTGAAGTGGATTGTTCCACTTTTTCAAAATGCAAATAATAATCTGCTTCTTTCCGGAAATAGCAAATTTTAGTGCATGAATTAAATATTTTTGTTAGGTAGAAAATAGAGCTTTTGGGAAATCGACTAAGTGTAGCGCGCCTAACTCGGTCTTGTCCAGCAACTTTTCTGGTGTTCATACGACGGAGTTGCTCTTTCTCTTCTTTAGGGGTAATAACAGACCAGTTTTCCTGCTCTTCATTTTCCCCAGATCCTCGCTAAGCAACAACGGGCTGTTTTAATAAGCCGCCTTCCTTCAGGATCGTCCCATGGGTCGTTGGCAGTATTTTGTTATTCTAATTCACCTGCTAGCGCATAGGCTGTTTCTTCTGGGGTGTAAACTAATCGACCCCTAATGCTATGAATGGGGTTAGAATGTGACCCATTATCTCCTCGAAGTTCACATATTAATTTCCGTGGGCATTTATTTTTTAAATTCAGATTATTAGCTTTGCGCTCCCAACTCTCGGCACGATGTTGCCTAATTAGGCATTGCTCTCTGGATCTAAAAGTTTTATACACCCTGCGCAGGACTGGGTGATACTGGTGACGCTGCATCAGTCTGTGCACAGCGCAAACTCATTTGCACATTTCATGTAAATGTTGTGGTAGCGCATATCGATTATTAACATCTGCCGGAAAGCTGTATACGTTTTGTTTGACTGCACTTAAGATTGTTTCCCAGAATTTAGTTACTGTTGAATTCAATTCTGTTGTCTTAATATTTGGATTGTTGTGGAGCGCTTAATCCATGACTGCAATGGCAGTTTCCCAATTTGTCTCATAAATCCAGTTGTTCTGAGTTCTATTCGACAAGCACATTAGAAGTTTACTTACTACTGGTTCATGACAAAACTTAGATCATTCATTGATTCCAATTCTATATACTACGGAATATGTCTAGTAATTATAAATTCAATTACACTGAACCTCCAACCCTAGAGTACAACGTGGGAGTTCTTGGTCCCTGTAGCTCAAGTGAAATATCAGTTTTAACAAAATTTGCAAGCCGTTGACCTGTAGGGTTTGCTACTTGGCAATTCCATTGCTTATGTTTGGCATCAAAATCAACCGCTAATAAAGCCTTTGGAAATGCGTGCAAATCGATCTGAAAGTTCGCTTCAATGAACGGAACTCCAAGCGGGTAATAGCCAGCAATCAGAGCAGTCTCTCTGGCGCCAATGCTTGTCATACTTGCGACTACTTCCAAGTGAGTAGTGAGGGGTAACGGAGCAAAGTTTGCCAGATATGAGCGAATTAAAATAGCTGCACCACCGTTTGATCTTTCAGTTCTATGTTTTCTGCGTGTTGTGATACTGGAATCCGAATGAATGAATAGTGTTTAACGCCCGTTTTTGCCAAAGAGCCACCATAGGCGATGGGCACTGATGATACATGAGATGAAATGATATATTGGGAAAGAATTTATTTTTAAGGAAGAAATCGTTCCAGTCCTGGTACCTCCCCAGCATTTGCCATTTATGAGGACTGAGGAAAACCTGGAAAAAACCTCAGTCAGGGAGGACGGTCCGGACGGGATTCGGACCCCAGACCTCCCGCTTACAAGTCCGCGCCTTAACGACTTCGGTCATCCTTGGCGGTACCTGGAATCCCGAATCTTATTCCCGGAGTAGAGTGTGTCTCGCAAATCAATAGCCCATCGAGTTCGTCCTGCGCGACAAATTCGAGCAGGTCATATTTTTGATTTCTAACTCCGTTCGCATTAAAGTATGCAAACCGAAAAGTTTTGGGGTAGGCGTGCGTCATAACAAATGCCCGGAAAAGTGGAGTTGGGTTTGGATACCTTCAGAGAGCGCCGCAAGCTATAATGCAGCATCACAGTTACTGCAGACTGTAGCCTGCAGTTCTCCAGATCAGGGACGGAGTGTTCTACTATTTTACCTACACATTCTATTATATTGGTGTGCTCCGTTAATACATCCACAACGACTGTTGGTGAATTCGCGGTGTATAATCACGCCGATTCTCTGTTGGCTCCTGTGTGACCCTTGTTGCATCAGCATATGAGATACTAGTCTCAGGCCTCTGCACTTCTCTTTGAGTTGATAATGATAACTATTGTTTAAAGGGCACAAAATTGCTAAGGTCATTAGTGCCAAAACACACTAAAACTGTACTAATATGGAAATAAATAAACAATAAGTATGTCTACACTAAACATTGGTGCCGAGAACAAACGGCATTAGCACGGCGTGAAAAATAACAATCTCAATAACAAATAACAAGAGCAAAAATTGCAACAATGAACAAAATAATGGTAATGAAATATATCCAGTTCTAAAATTTTCTAAAAAGAAACTGCCAGAAATAAATTTATAAAAATCGCACCATGCTCCAAAACCCACAAATATGCACAAAACTGAGCACTCCTCTACAGAAAAGGCACTACCCGCAAGTACTTCCTCAAGAGAGGAGGACAACAAATCCTGTGAGATTCTAAAAGCGCTAGATGAAGGCATTCAAGAAAAATGTGACGCACTGTAAAGAGATGGTCACCATCAGGACAAGCTGGAAATGGTTCTCCTGGTGATGGTGACTAAAGGGGGTTGGTGATAAGATTATTTCATATGTGTATGTTAAATTCAATTATTCCTTGAAAGTCAAATTTTAATTATATTTATAGGAGTTAACTTAACCTTCTTTCCTCAACACTTTCTAGGATTATCAGGTATACCCCATCGATACTCCGATTACCCTGGCAATCCCCAATTCACAAACATGTTAAAAGTACTTCCTCGCGACGAACTGCGCGAGAAGAAGTTAACCAAATAAAAGTGCGCATTTACAATTCCGAATCTTATTATCATGGAGTAATTGTCATTCTTCGCGCCGGCGCGAGAAAAGGCCTCAACGTAAAAATACTTAAAATATCCAGAGTAAAAACTTTGCCAAATTCAGCAGCATTCAAAAAAGCGGATTTCGCTACAACATGTGTGGCCTCATTGCCTGGAATTCCCAAATGACCTGGAACCCATAGCAGCGTTATGCTGACGCCATTGTCAACTATCGTAAATACTGCGTCCTGGATCTTCTGTAAAAGAGGACGGGAGTTGTTCAGGTTTGGAAAAACAAAAGAGCACTTAGGGAATCAGAACAAATGGCACGGTCCCATAGACGCTGTTCAGATACAACAAAAACCCTCGATAAGTAGCATAAGTCTCTGCATAAAAATAGATGTGGTAGTTCCAAGCCCAAAAGTAAACCTACCTCTAATAAAAACGAACGCACATCCAACACCTGTGTCGTTTTCGAGCCGTCGGAATAAATAAAACTGCATCTCTCAAATGAGGATGCTATCGCGTTAAAATGGCGAGAATAATAGGAACTGAGGTCGAAGACTTAGGACAGGACATAAATCAAAGACTGTTGTGAGTGGCTGCGGGACAATTTAAGAATGGGACGATGGTAGTTGTGTAGGTTCGATTGGTGCGTTTGGCTTAGAGCTGATAGACATGTGTATCTAGGAGTTGGGGGATGTCAGGATTTTGAGTGTGGGTTTTAAGGACCTAGGATTAGTCGTTTATATGCCTCACCGGAGTCCAGGTCATATATATCAAGCCCGCGAATGAGTTGGTAAAAGTTATGGGACAACATGCTGTAGAAGGTTCTTGATGTTTGATTAACGAGTTCTGTGAGGGTAGGAAAGTTGAGGTGGTGAAGGATGTTTCGGTTAGGGATGTACCATGGGGTGTTTGTTGCGGTTCGCAGGAATCGGCTTTGAAGTGTCTCCAGATGTCGAAGATTAGTTCTTGTTGCCATTCCGAATACCTGGCATGCGTAGGTGAGGGCTTGTTGGAGTATTTGTTTATAGACTAGTAGATTGTTGTTAACAGACATTGCGGATCTCCTGTTGTACAAAGAATAAAGTCGTGCCGTGCGCTTATTGACTGTACTGGCCAAACTCAGCAGTTTTGTGTCTAAAGTGACACTCAAGTATTGTACGGTCGTTGACTAGTGCACTTGACAGCCGGCCAGTATTATTGGCGGCAGGTCAGTCAGATGTCTCCTGGAGAACGTGGTGGCCTAGCTTTTGCTCGCGTTGAAGCTTAGGCTCCACTTTTGGAATCACGTCGTGAGTTCATCGGCCTATCTGTGCAATCAACTTGCGGCCATGGCTTTCCGCTTGGACGTCGATGTCACCGACGTGTCGTCAGCATATAGGTATAAACTGCAGCGTGGAGGGTTTGGCAGAGTGTTTATGTGCAACAGGAAAGGCAACGATCCAAGTACACTGACCTGAGGAACTCCTGCTCGGATCGGGTGGGAGGATGAGACAATGTCTTCTTGGGTGACGGCAAAGGTTCTGTCTGCTAGGTAGCAGTGAATAAGGTAAGGCGGGGTTTGATATTGGATTAAACGAGACAGGATTACCTTCATGCCAGGCGCTGGTTGGAGATGTCTAGCAGCAGGGCAGTGACGTAGTATCTGTAGTTAAAAGCTGTTACAATCTGGTCGACCATCCTCAGAAGTTGGTGTTGTGCTGCTGGAGAAAGCCGAAAAGCTTCGGCCGTACACTGCTCAAGCGGCCAATGCGTATTGAAGTCTGGCGAATTATAGAGTATAGAGCACCAACTGCGTTGCCGTTGAAGTGGCGGACTCGAACAAGAACACAAATCACGGTTCGTATATTAATCTTTTCGGTCATCAAGTAGCGCTGGGGAAATACACTGAACGAACCATTAGCGGCGCTTTTTAAATCAAGGCTTAAAGATATAGTTAGGGAAAGGAATGGAGTGGTTTTGCGAGGTTCCGCTTAAGCACCCTCTTAATATTTTTAGGTTGGCTGCCAGTTAGTAGCTGGGAGCAGTGAAATGGAGGCCCAGCTTGGTCTCCCAACAACTTTAAGGAAATTGTGGAAGGAGTGGTTAAAGGATTAATTTTAATCATTAATTAAGAGGCGTGTTTTTAGAAAAACATTAAATCGAACAATTAATTTCTTTTTTGTTTTAATGTTGGCGTGCAGGGAGCCTTTTCAGGCACTCCTGGAAGGTCTTGCTCGTACATGTCGTGCTCAGTAAATGCCTCCTCTAAGGCACTGAGGCGCTCAGAGGCGGTTTCTTGCAGAATCTTGAAGTTCTCAGCTAAATGCTGCATTGTATCCAAACGCGGTATGAACTGCGAGGTGAGCTGATTAAGCTGCTCCGTGAAGGCGAGAGCAATGACTTGTACTGCTTCAAGTGAAGCGCTGAGGTAAGTTAAAGTTGGTGAGATGCAGTTTCTGAGGTTTACTTGTGGTATAGCTTGTGGTGAATGTCCAGTTGCGAGTGGGCCGATTGCCTGGCCCGTTAAGTGGTCCTTCTCCTGCACGAGGCCCAGTAACTACGTCAGCAAGCTAAGTTATATTGAGTGCAGTCGGGTGTGAGTGTGTTGGAACAGCAGTGATGGCAGCGAAGATGTTGAGTGCAGGTTTCAGCGGTGTAGCCGTAAGCGCAACTCCTGCGACATTGCAGAATGCGGTGCGTGCGACTTGACTTGATCTGATGGTGCTGGCCTACGATTCGCAAGCCAGTATGTATTACATCGCTGCAGTCTGCCTCTTCTAAAGATTAGGTGCACAAGTGGAGAGGGACCAGACATATATCTAATGCGTACTGCTCTGATGGCGGAGGACCAGCGGGTCTTTGCGTTGTGGAATAAGTAACTTTCAGTCATGTGTGTGCGCACGCTGGTGAGGACTGCGGAGTATGTACTGAGAGTCAGCGCTGGATGGTCTTCATTGCTGATGGTCTGCGTAAGTGATGTGGATCGGCTGCGGTGTGTGTGTGCTGGTCTGAAAGAAGGGGTGGCTATGCGGGTAGGGCAGATAAGGTAGCGATGGGAGAATTGTTCTGTCAGTAGAATTTCCTGTCGAGGTATCCTGCTGCACAACATTTTCTCCCTGAAGAATTGTGATAGGTGCAGCAGGACCCTGGATCAGAACAGCAACCCCTGTGATGTGATGAGGTGATGTGGCGGGAGCTGCCTGAAGAGTGGCAGCGGAGGCGGGCGCTGCTGAATTGTGGCTGCGGTGGTAGACGCTGACTGTGGAACGGTGGATTGGCTGGTGCGGGTCCTATTCTCTCGGCGTCCCATCTTGAAGTGCCCTGGCGAACGACCACCATTAGAGCCGCAGATGCAGACGAAATATGGCAGGCTGGGTTAGTAACCAGCCTGTGTACAGTTGCTATGTTCCTTTCCCCACGTGTGGGCTTAACCATAGGGCCGGATGGGGGATGTAGGTTGTTGGTGGGGTGGAGGTGATTTGGTATTTGGGAATAGTGCTACCACTTTTCCTGACAAAAGGGTTGGATCCAGTGTCCAAAACGTTTACGCTTATATAGGCATGTTCTAAAAGCCTCTGTAGGTTTTTAGCATGCCTATATTGCTGCTAAATTGTAGTGTACGTTAGGAACTGCTATTGTTGAAATTGCTCAGAAATTTCAGTAGTAGGGATTAAAGCTATTGTTATCCAAGGTGCCCGCAAGCTAAGCGTGGCACCTTGAATTTGGGCTTTAACCTACCCTGGCAGCTGTAGTTGCCCAAGGAACGGACGAGAGCACTTTCGTGGTGTGGTAAAGTGCGATAAAATTTCTTTGACCGGCGCCTAATTTCTTCCTCTATATATGGTAGGGAGGAGGTTTCGTGCAGTAATCTGGTCGGGAAGCATCTGTATACAGAATAAATGGCACGAAGTCCTTTATTCTGTGCCCTTTGAAGGAGTGACAGCCAACTACTGGCTGCCATACCCCAGATTTCGCAAGCGTACAACATAAGGGGGATGATCAGAGCTTTGAAGTGGTTAAGTTTCAAGTGGACGGGCATCGCCTTCGAACCGAACACCTGGCTCATTTGAGCAATTGCTCCCTGGGCCCTGTGGGCAATTCCGGCGATGTGCTTCTCGAAAATTAATCCCTTATCAAGTTGAACTCCCAGATAAGTAAGGGAATTCTTCCACTGTGTCCTTTGCCTGTTGACGGTTAGTGTTGGGCAGTTTGCGGGAATGCGGCGTTTATGAAATATGATGGCGTGGCTTTTTGTCCGATTAATTTACTTTCTCCAACGCCTGCTCCACTTTTCGATTAGGTAACAGTCTTTGTATGGGTATTACGGCTCTGCCTATGTGTCTGTTTGTTTTGTATACCAAGACGTCGTCGGCATACTGTGCTATGTTGACGTCTGGTGTATGGGGAAAGTCTGCAATGTAAATGTTGAATAGGATTGGTGAGAGGACAGAGCCTTCTGGAACTCCGCCGCGTATCTGTCTTAGTGTGGAACTGTTTCCCGCCACCACTAGAGTGAAAGTTCGGTGTTTGATGTATGTGTGAAGTAGCTGTATGTATCGATGTGGAAGCCCAAGGGAGATTAGTTTGTGCAAGAGCCCGGCGTGCCAGGTGGTAGAGAAGGCCTTTTCCACATCCAGAGATACCGTGGGGGTGAATGCCTTGCCCTGAAAACCCAGGGCTGCAGCCTCCACCACCCTCAGCAGCTGTTGGGTAGTAGAGTGCCCAGGACGAAAGCCAAATTGATGTGGAGGTATGGCTTGAATGTTACCCAGTAGGGGTGACAAGCGGACCAGTAAAAGTCTTTAGGGTCGAAAGGAGTCTTATGGAGCGGTAACTTGATGGGTGATCTGGGTCTTTGCCCGGCTTCAAGATGCATATCATTCGGGCCTCTCTCCACTCTCATGGGAAGTGGCCCAAGCTGATACACATGTTGAAAACCTTGGTAACAAAGAGCACAGCTTTGAAAAGAAGGTTACGGAGCATGAGGGGTGCAACCCGTCAGGCCCAGCAGCCTTTTTGGGATGGAGGCGCAGAAGTGCTCCCTGGACTTCTGTGGGATGGAAGATGGGAATGTTATGGTATCCGGCCTTACAAAATACCAAGCCAAAGACATTACGCGGATCAATCAGCCCTGGAAACGCCCATGAGTTCCAGGTTATGTCCAACCCTTTCAACCAAGCAAACCAACACCTCTACTATATATACAGCCACACATTCCAGCAACGAGTCAGTCACTGCCTCGTCTCCAAGAAGAACTTTTCGAGCACACCACTGATTATGTCCACCGCAGTCCTGGACGAAACGTTCGGGGAAGATGAAAGAGAAGAATCCCACTGATGACGGCCTTACAGCCCGAATGACTCAGTTCACATAAACAGGATGTTTATAATATATTTACATCGTTTCTTTTAAGATGGACATTTTAATTTTTCAATTTAACGGGGAAATTCCTCCAGAGGTCATGATAATAGTAATTATAATATATTATGCAACGAATGAGTTGGAAAAAAAATAGTCTTCTTTCATGATAAAATGAGAGTATCTTTTCATAATGAATATGATCAATAAGAAAATGAAGTTCAGGGACTCCACACATATAAATATAAAATAAGCATGGCTAGGGGCCTATTTTCAAAGTGGAAACAAATTGTATTTCTTATCTCGCTAAGCCTTTGCATGGCTTGTTGACGGGATTTTTTTTATTAATTTATTTATGGACGCTCTTTAACATCTCAGGTTTTCAGCGTCCCATTCAATTCTTTGCTCAGAGGCCTCTCTTTCAGGCTTGAAGTTTTTTTTTATCGCGCCGTAAATGTACGACATGGGATCCACGGCTTTACTTCCCTTCCGAAGGAAGCCATCCATACTAAGGATTTTTACGCCAGAAAAAATCCATCGGTACTGGCCGGGTTCGAACCCGCGATCTTGGGTTTAGGAGGCAAGTATGATAAGTTGTTGACTGGAATGACCCCATACTTCAATAGATAACTCTTCCAGTTTAATGCTAAATAATAATTAGAATTATAGTTTAAGTGTAATATGAAATAATAAATTTACTATAATATAAAGTGGGTATAACATATTACATTATTATTATTATTATTAAGAAGAAGAAGAAGAAGAAGAAGAAGAACAAGAACAAGAAGAAGGAGAAGAAGAAGAAGAAGAAGAAGAAGAAGAAGAAGAAGAAGAAGAAGAAGAAGAAGAAGAAAGGGCGGGCAATGCTTGACGCAACCGCGGAAATGGCGGCAGCGCTAAGTTGGTAATGGCGGGGAGTATATTTCCCTTCCGCTGTGCGAGGCATCAGTGGGAGTTGAAATCTTGCGCAAGTAGTACATCGCCGACGCAGCAGCCAGCCAGTCAGTCTAGCCGGCCGACCGCAGCCCACGAAACCGGTTGCGTGAATAATTATTCAACCTGTATTATAATATAGGTATATTATATATTAATAATGAATTTATTGTAATATACATGTAATATATTACTGCTATCATTAATACTAGATTTGTTATATCGAATTTTATAAGGGGTACACATCTTCTAGCTCCAATATAGTAGTTGCATATGATTGTATGAGGGACTCTCACCTTAAACTGTACTAAAAAACAATTTGTATTGCAATACATTGTTAATTTCAGTGACAAAGTGCTTTAGATCAAAGCAAATGTTTACATATCCATTAATATGTCAACTGCAATTAATATCAACTGCTGTGAAAAAAATTTAATTTTGCAGAAAAACTCGTAAAACTAAGTTATTTATTTGATGGCAGTAACGGTAGCTTTATAACCCTCAGGATCATTCCATTTTCTTTTTAATGCTCATGACACTATGACTTGAGGATTTATTGTGATAGATGAAGGTTGATAGATGATAACTTGACCGAATGAGTTCAAAGATATTTTGGCCTAAGTTTCCCAGGCGAATACATAAAGAGCAGAGAAAAAACCCTGAAAATTTTTGTTAGAAAACTTATCCAAACGGAAATTGAACCAGGTTCACGCGGGGGAAGCGCAAACGTTACCACTGCTAGATGGGAGAAACTGAACGAAAAAATGTTTCCTCCCCCCAATTTAAACTGTGGGACATTTCAGAGCTAATGGAGCTTTTAGTGCATTCTTTAGAGCTTGTTTTACTGACATCGTTGGCCACATTGATCCAGAAAGCTCTTTGCAAGATATTTTGGCCTAAGTTTCCCAGGCGAATACATAAAGAGCAGAGTAAAAAACCCTGAAAATTCTTGTTAGAAAACTTATCCAAAGGAAATTGAATCAGGTTCGCGCGGGGGAAGCGCAATCGTTACCACTGCTAGATGGGAGAAACTGAACGAAAAAAATGTTTCCTCTCCCATAATTTTGTTTTGTTACACTGTGGGACATTACAGAGCTAATGGAGTTTTTAGTGCATTCTTTAGAGCTTGTTTTACTGACATCGTTGGCCACATTGATCCAGAAAGCTCTTTGCAACACGTGGACTTGTCTACGAATTAAGCATTTAGTGTCTGCTTCTGAGTCCTCATATGTAGTTAGCAACGAATGTTGCAACGGCGTTAAAGTTGCATATGATTATTAGCGAAAAACAAATAAGTTACGGAGAAGCCGTTATTAATGATAATAAGGCATCAAAAGTAACAAACGAATAGAATTGTGTGTTGTGACTCTTACTTTGCACAAACTGCAGCCAGCAAGAAACGAAAGAGGAACAAATAGACCAGATTTCAGTTACAGAATTAACGTACGTATAACATTTTAGGTTTTCCAATAATTTCTGCAAACGAATACAATTTTCGTGTTTATATGTTCTGAATAGTATAAACTTATGGTGTGTAAACATTCAAGAGTTAACGAAACTTACAAATATTGTACTGCTAATAATTGTTACGGAACAGATACTAGTACCGACGTTTTCTCATACATTACCGTAGTGGCGAATATTAAGGGATTAGCAGTAAAAGATAATGCAGTAAACCGCAGATATTGCTTTTTGTCCTTTTAGCTTAAATGAAGGAGCCATTGCATTGATGCTTTATGATCTTTTGAATACTCAAAATTAAAGTTTAATTGCTGTTTTATTGTAAAAATATGTCTAATGAGTAACGGCATCATTGGAATCATTCCAAGAATCTTAAAATTTCTGCTATAGTATGAGACTTGAAACAGATTCGACACAATTATAACATATATTACTCAGATTTATCTGCCAGGATAGGTGACTCAGTACACAGTGATGTAACAGGCATATGATTTCATGATAACTAACGTAACGGCTGAAAAGCAATTTGCAGGACATATGTACTAAAAGTTTCCTTATAGAATATTTTTGTTATTTTTTTGCATGTAGACATGAAAATTAATGCACCCTGAATCTACAGCACAATAGACACTTAACTTTCTCTATGAGCATCTCAATCAACTTATTTTAGTTCGTGGAGCATTCAGTGAGTTTGTGGAGCAGTCACAGAGACCTATAAACATAGAACTTGTCATATATTTGTAGCATTCAATCTACATTTACAAACAATTTGTCTACATTTACATAAATAATTGCAATAAAAATGAAAAAGAACGCCTGGAACAAAACCAAACAACAAAAACAGACAAGTCAATTATACAAATTCTACTATATACATATTTACATATACATTGATATATTTTGCAGTATAATATTGTCACTCATATATTCCTTTACAGAGTAATAGGCCTTTTTACATAGGTATTTTCTAAGAGCAGATTTAAAGGAATTATCATTTTTTATTAAGGCTTTTAGGCTAGAGGGAAGAGCATTGTGTACTAAAATGCATTCATAATAAATACCTTTTTGATGCCATGAAAGTGTTGAACTTGGGCGATGTAGATTTGCTTTTTTTCTAGTATTCTTGTTACGTATGTTTTGATTTTGAACAAAAGTTTGTTTTTTTTATATATAAAAGTTCATGAGGAATGAAATATATTCATAAGGAAGAGTAAAAATGTCCTAAAGAGGTTTCTGCCTGAATGTCTGTGTGCCATAATTCATGAGACTTTTTTCTGTAGCAAGAAGACACGTTCCTTTTACCTGAATTTCCCCAAAATATTAGACCATACTTCATTATTGAGTTGAAATAAGCATAATTAAACTAGTTTTAAAGTCTTAATTGAATGCAACATTTTGCACGTATTGCATAGCATGCACTGCTAAATTTAGGTTTGATAAGATCAATGTGATCTTTCCAATTCAATTATTAAACCAAGGAATTTAAAATAATTTGTTTATAGAAGTACTCTGTTTAGTTTAGTTTAGTTTAGTTCTCGGAGCATTCAGTGAGTTCGTGAAGCAGCCACACAGACCTAGGAACATTGAACTTGTCATATACAAATACCATGGTAGTTTTCAATCTGTATTTACATATTTGATTACATCTGCATAAATAATTACAATAAAAATAAAAAGAACTCTTAGAAAACTCAACCAACACCAAAAACAGACAAATCAATCATACAACTTTTATTAATACATATTTACATATACATTGATATGTTGTGCAGTATACTATTGTCACTCATATATTCCGTTACAGAATAATAGGCCTTTTTACATAGGTATTTTCTAAGAGTAGATTTAAAGGAATTGTCATTGTTTATTAAGACTTTTAGGCTAGAGGGAAGAGCATTGTATACTAAAATGCACTCATAATAAACGCCTTTTTGATGGCATGAAAGTGCTGAAATTATAACACTGTTATAATATCCTATCTGTAATTGTGAATCTGGAGATCTGTGAGTGATGGGCTTCATAACATTTGTTTTATCAGATTTAGAGATAATTTGTTTGCTTTGAACCATACACACAATGAACTCTGAACCAGATTTAGTTTAATGGCACAATCATTAAGGCTCCTTCCATTTATCAATATGCTTGTGTCATTTGCAAATAGAACAGCATTTCCTACATCTTGGATAGATAAGAAGAGATCATTTATATACATCAGAAAAAGAAAAGGTGCCAGAATAGATCCTTGAGGCACTCCATGATTAATCATTCCCCACTCTGACGCATTGTTTTTATTTTTAAAGGGACAATTTATCACTACTTTTAGTTTCTTTTTGTCAAGGTAGGATATAATCCATTTTAAATATTGGTTTTTTATTCCATAGAAAGCTAATTTACCTATCAGAATTTCATGATTGACACGGTCAAAAACCTTTGCTAAGTCACAAAATATTCCTCCTACATGTGTTCTTTGATTAAATGCAGTTAAAATTTCATTAGTGAGTTAATAGATTGCATTTTCTGTTGAAATTCCTTTTCTAAAGCCAAACTGATCATTAACTAGAATATTGTTATTTTCAAGGTGATGGTAAAGCCTACTGTACATTACTTTCTCAAACACCTTAGAAAATGTAGGTGAATTAGCTATACGTCTATAATTACAGACATTTGTCTTTTCTCCCCTTTTGAACAGAGGCTCCACCATTGAATATTTTAGCCTCTCAGGAAATACACCCACTGTTAAAGATTCATTACACAAGTAACTAAGGGGGTACTCATTTCCATTGCATAGGCCTTTATGATTTTGGTGTTGATCTCATCATAGCCAGAAGAGTTTTTTGATTTTAGTTTTCTAATAATATCACTAACTTTGTGTGGGTAGTGGCCCCTGGTTTGAATTCATTATTTTGACTGGGAATTATGATTGTAAAAAAGTAATGCATCTCTTTTATCTCCAGAATATAAATTTAAATTTTTTTCTTACATTAAGAAAGTAATTAGTAAACACTTTTGCTACATCTGCAGGGTATCTGTTACCGCCACAGGTGGCCGAGGTCGTTAAGGCACGAACTTGCAAGCAGGAGGTCTGGGGTTCGAATCCCCCCACGAGCATCCTCCCTGGCTGGGATTTTTTTTTTTTTTTTTTTTTTTTTTCAGGTTTTCCTGAGTCCTCATAACTGGCAAATGCCGGGGAGATACCCTAAACTTAGGCCTGAAATGCTTCCTTCCTTAAAAACATCCTTTCCCAATATATCATTTCATCTCATGCATCATCAGTGTTCACTGCCTGTGTTGCCTCAGTAGTAAAAACGGGCATTAAACACTACTCAAATAAAACAGTACCTCTTGATTGTTAATGCTTAAGATTACATCTTGTTGCAAATTTTGCCTGCTTCTTGTTTAATTTTATTCCAGGTAGTTTTTATTTTGTTTTTTGACTGACTGATAAGTGTTTGGTAATGGAGGCCTTTTGCTGCTCTTATGACTTATGTTAAAAGTATCTTACAACACTTTTTAAATGTACTTTTAATTTAGGGTCTTTACTGAGCTTTTGCTTATTATATAGTTGTCTTTTATGTTGACAAGATTTTTTAATTCCTTGGGTTAACCATTGCCTGCTTATAACTTTTTTTTAATTTTTACTGGAAAATATGCTTCAAAATGCAATTTAAAAATTTGTAAAAAAATTGTTGAATTTACTATTAACATCATTTGCACTGAAGACACTATTCCACAATTCTTGTTGAAGTGTCTGCACCATTTTACTGAGATTAGCATCATTAATATCTGTATATTTTATATATCTGTAACATTCTTTGTTGAAACCATTGATGACAATTTGTGTGAATTTACAAATATATTACCTATTGCTGTGCTGGAGTTTTTATCAATCCCGGTGGGAAAGTTAATTTTATGCACCATATTTTATGCAGTAAGAAGGGAATTCAATCAATTCATTCTTACACTTGACATTAAGTTAAATTTCTATATAATTAATGTAACAAATTTTGCCAATATATTTCTTTAGAGTAGGTATGACTGACAGTTAAAAGCTACATGTGCATATTCTTGCTAGATTATTTTTTCTTTGATGCTGTGGGTTGTTGGCCACAGTACTACAGCTAAATAATATTGTAAGGTGCCAGAGTTTCTTCAAGACAATAATCTTATAATTTATTGCAAACAGTGATATACATTAAGATTTTTTTTTAAATTGCACTAGAAGTTGGGTTTGTAAATGGAATCCTTTGTTAATGGTTTTAGGTAAAATTTATATTCAAGTGAGACTTAATCGTTACCCCTAAGCTATAACAAATTTAAACACAAACAGTTAATAAAGAATTCATGACATTTATTCATTGTAAAAATATATTACATATGAAGTAAATCTATGTAAGAATATTTTACTATTTATTAAACTAATTTTTTAAAGCATATATATTTGTAAAATATGACTTGTTAAGTGAATGAGAAAAATCAATTGAAACTTGGAATGTTCACACAAATTGCAACTGTATGTTTAAACTTACCTAAAATAACAAAAGCATGAGTCCAGGCGTTATTGAAGCAATTTGCAGTTTTAGATTTAGATTTTGTGTTATTAGTATAGCAAAATTCCACATCGGCATGCTTGCTTGCATCTTCCTTTTTTCTCACCATCTTGCATGCATCTTTAACAATTCTCCTTTTATTTTACAGAGTTGCCAACTATTGTTTCATTTTACCATATACTATATGTGGGGCAAACGTAATGTAATTTTAGAATTAGACATAGAAAAATATTGTTAAGTCCTTTAATAATACTCATCTTTTACCTAACTTATGTGTTACATTTTAAGATTGTGCATACATGTGGTCACAATCTTAAAATTTAACCCATTAATTAGGTTTAAGTTCTATGAGAATCATTTTATAAATGTTATAGTTGGTTAGATTAGGCATTCTCTAAAATTTAGTTTAAGAAATTGCTTCTGCTTCTATGTGGGTGTATGTAATGCATTTTATCAAATAATGGGCAGCAAATATTGATTGTTCATATAACATCTCATGTACTGTGTCTACTGGCAACATTTGAATCTGGATTATTGTGACTGATTTCTGTTCATTTATTGCATTTATTGATGTTAGCACAATCATGTTAGAAAACTACACTACACTGCCTAAATAATGGTACAATTTCAGCTTTAAAAGTAGATGCACTTTTAGGGAATGGGTTGGGATACTAGCTTTTAGTAGTCTCACTTTCTCCCAATAATTTATTTGCTTTCCTGTTTTTCTAGGTAAGTTTAAAACTTCTATTTGTGTATATACCCATTCTCAAATTTCAACAAAAGTTCAAATTACATAATATGTTCCATATTTAAATAAATTAAGATAATATAATTTATGTATATGCCTAATATATATGCTATTATGCCAATATAGAGTATCAAACATGAAGGTGAAACTTCAATATGTACATCCCACAAGTAAAACTTTTTCAACTTTACCTAGAAAGTACAAACCAAATGTATAACATTTGGCAAAAATGGTATTCCTAATTCATTCATTGCAAATTGAATTGAATTAAATGCAAATTGAATTAAATTTCTTTATTGCCTGTAACTTGTTAATACAAGTATTAAGCTTTGTAAGTATAATCTATAGTCATGTATATACAATTTAAATACATTTCAGTTACAATATTTGTTTTAGAATTAATTGTATATTTTTCTCCATTCAATCTGTATAATAAGATGTTTAATCAATCAGTTTCTTTTTTAAAATATTATAAAATTATTTGCCACCTGAGTGTTTTAAGTAATTTGGCAGTTTGTTATAAAGAATAGATCCCATAACATATGAAGGGTACAGGAGAAAAACAACAGGTCCAGAAAAACTTAAAATGAGATACTGGTTTCTCTGGATGCCTCTTGGCCAACTGTTCATGTTAAATTGTTACAAGGAAAAAACCATTATGATCCACGCTATGTTGAAGAAACATGGAAAGATGGAAAACCAACATAGTCGCCACCTTCTTGATGTACACAATCCATTTAAGTTACAATCAGCACATTCAGTGAAGTGACTGATGTTATGTTGGAGGTTATTGCAAGGTTGTTTTATTTCATATCATGTAATATATTTCATGGTGAATTAAATTTACTTGAATTACATAGTGAGCTTTTGAGGAGGGAACAGTCATGGATGGTGGAGGTCATGCGGACTTGTGAGCGGGAGGCCCGGGGTTCGATTCCCACCAGGACGTCCTACCTGACTGAGGTTTTCTCCAGGTTTTCCTTGGTTCTCATAAATGGCAAATGCTGGGGAGCTGCCCTAAACTTAGGCGTGGAATGTTTCCTTCCTTAAAAAATATCCTTTCCCAATTAATCATTTCATCTCATATCATCAGACACTGGTGTAAATGGGCATTAAGCACTATTAAAAAAGTTTTTGACGAAACAATGATTGATGCCTGCTTTCAATTGCTTGAAAGTAAAGTTAGTAATGAAAATATATGTGCTAGTGAAGGGAAATCAACAAAAAACAATGCAAGAAATTTGGTTGCATCAAAGATATTGCCAAAAAGCTAAGAGCTTTGTTATTTGAAACTGGAGATGACTGCCAATGTAAACATTATGAATGTTTTAAGAATATTTCTGTAAGTGAGCTAGTTGATTTAATGTGAAAATTTAATGAAATTGGACATGATGATGGTATTGATGCACAGAACAGTATCTCTCAATCTCTCAGTCCCTATCTCATTGCATGCTGTGTCATGGTGAAGGCCAAGGTGGAATGAAGATTTTAAGTTAAATGACAGCTTCTATAGCTACAAAGTTGGTGATGCATAGAGATACTAGTGTATTATAAAGGGTTTCAGTTACCATTTGGTATTAAACCTTTCCAATTACACACAATCAAAACATCTTCAAGAAAAACTGGCAAGTCAACAATCATAGGCATGGAAAACACCTAATCAACCTCTTAAGCATGACCAACCTTCTCATAAAGCATTAATGGAATATTTTGATTCCTTATAAGGGAGGAAAGCACATTGAAGCTTAACACTAAAACTGCGGAAGGGTTAAAATGACCCATGACTAAATTTGTTCAGTAGTTTCTTCAGGTGTTCATATTTTTTCAAATGTCATGACATTTTTTCAATGTTCTTGCTCTTTATAGTGTTACATTTGGATATTAAAATATGTTATTTTTTCATTCATTTTTGATGCCCTATATCTAGAACAGTGGGAGGGGTCAAATTGACCCCTATAAATTTATAGTGTAACTGAGCAGTAAAACTTTTGACAAATGACTAGCAATACAGTTACAGTAATCAGCAATGTGCTAAGAGAAATATTGGCTCATTATGGGGACCCAGAATGTATGTATGCTATCAGCTTTTGTCTGTAAATATTACATTCCCATTTAGGTAGTGTTGTGTCTTGAACACACAACATATATTTGTGTCATCAGAAGGGTCTTTTGGATGACAAACTTTTGCTCGCTTTTTTTCTAGAGTACCAACGTTGAATCAGAAATTCACCTATCACACTCAACTTGAGAATTTATGGCAAAAACTAGTGACACTGATGTTAATATTAGGTGGATTCCTTATTAGAAGCGAGTGCTAATTTTCCTCTACCATTGCCTAGTCACCTCAGCAGGCCCAGGCTTCGTCACAGTCCTCCACAGTGAAAATGGTGGCTAGAGGTGGATCTGAATAGGAGATTACCAACGTATCATCTTTGTCAGGAAGAAGGGCTACTGCAAATGTCATAAAAGAGCGAGTGACATATGCTTTCCTACTGGATGACATTCCCTTCAGTCCTTTTTGTCTATTCTTTGGTAAATCAATGCTTTGTCTCATAAAGAAATATACACAATTCATTGCTCAGATTGAACACACCAGTTAGCTGTTTCATTTGAGGAACTGGAGAAGATGATTGCATCATGTATGCCCAAGGAGTGATCTCTACAAAAAGTATGTCAGTAGATAATCTTTGGTTACATTCCTGGGGACCTACATTCATCAAGCACACAATGTCATGGGATAGATTTCAGGAGCTGTTCAGATTTCTCTGATTTGATGACAGATCAACTGGAGCTGAAAAATTCCCAAGTGAGCAAATACTTCCAAGTAAAAAAGGTGTAGATTTGCCCAATTTATGCCCAACAAACCTAACAAATATGGTTCTGAAATTCTGGATTGCAGCAGATGTAGCATCAAAATATATATGTAATGCTATACCATACCTATGTAAGAATAATGCACATCCGGAGAATCATACTCTAGGGCATTCTATGTCTAATGGAGGCATTTCTAAGTCAAGGAAGAAATGTGATGACAGACTTCTTCACATCTCTTTCACTTGGCAAGAAGCTCCAACAGAAGAAATCATCATTGGTGGGAACAATGAACAAAAGTTGTAAAATTCCTAATGAGGTAAAAAAGGCAAATGCGCCACTCCACTCCACTCCATCTTCTTGTAATCGATTGATGACAGATTGTACCTTGACTGTTTACCAAGCAAAGAAAAATAAGAATGTTCTACTCCTCAGTACGCTGCATTCTGATATGGCAGTGAGCAGAGAAGATAAGAAGAAACCAGAAACTATAATCTTCTGCATTAACACAAATATGGCTTAGATGTCATTGATGACTTGTAAATATTCAACTAAAGCAGCATTTAAAAGATGGGCAGTAAATGTTTTCTATAATATTCTGAACATTGCAGCAATGAATGCATGGGTCATCTATAGTGAGATAAAGAACAAAAAGATAAAAGGGAAGAAGTTCATTAAAAAGATAAAAGAGAAGAAGTTCATCCTCCAGGTGGTGAATAAACTGAATGTGGGGAAAGTATAAGAAGAGCAATAACAGGAAGAGTATAAAGGGCATAGGCCTTCCAAAAAGTGAAAGGAATACCAAATCACTCAGTGTAAAGAAAACAAGACAAGATTTTTGTGAGAAGTGCTGCAAAGTTGTGTAGTGAAAATGTGCATGAAAAGTGCAGATCATCTGTTCAAAATTCATGTATGCTCTTCAGAAAAAAAAATTATCCTTGAAATAAATGTACTTAACTGAGAAAAACAAGGAGGTGTGATACTGTTATGAACTGAAAAGCAAAGACTAACTTTTCAAATTTAGAATAATATATAACTTTTTCAAGTTAAATATTTAAGCTAATTTAATATCCACTTGTTTATTGTTTTGAAAGTATTTGTAAATTCAAATAAAACTGTTAGTGAATAAAATAATAAAATTTTGCATAATGACTTAAGAACATAGTTAGAAGCTTGGCATTGCATTTTAGCAGTGGCAGCAGCAGGATCAGCAGAAAGGGAACATAATGACCCCTTCCCACTGTTCTAGGTATGTCAGATTCTTAGCTTTTCTAGTGTTAATGACTCAAAAAGTATCCTCCAGAATAATTTAATATAAAAAGTATATTAAAATATTAATTGGAACTTGCACAGTGAAACCAGTTATGTTGATGTTATTATATGATTTAGTTGAACTAAACACTCTTAATACTTGTCATAATATATAGAATATAGAATAGAATATATAGAACCAGTTTTGAGAACATTTTGCATTTTGTTTTTATCATCAGTTTGGCTGAAATTCAACTGTCGGATTATTTGTTAAGCTTTGGGAAATAAAACAGAGCGGCCCTACAATAGCAAAAATATATGGTTTACCAAAAATTCACAAGAACTGGAAATGACATGCATCCCATCATTAACAATACCAATACTTCATACTATTTAGCAAAATGGCTAGCTAATAGATTCAAGACATTACCTAAATTTCAAAGCGGGAGTATAAACAATTCATGTCAGTTAATAGAAAAAATGAAGGACATAAAATTACATCGCTCTGACACTCTAATATCTTTCGATGTAGAATCACTGTTTCCAAGCATACCAAAAGAAAAACTCCTAATTTATCTATATGATTGGCTTAAAACAAGTGGAATTAATGATTCACATATAAAAGAATATATGAAACTCACAGAAATTTGCATAAACCAAGCCTATTTTTCTTTCAAAGGAAACTTTTATAAACAGCAAGCAAGACTTATTATGGGCAGCCCCTTATCTCCATTTCTAGCTAACCTCTTCATGAGCACATTTGAAACACACATAAACTCAGCTTTTCCATACATATTTAAGGTATGGTACAGATATGTCGACGACATATTTGCCATAGTTAAGAAAAAACTTATTGATGATGCCTTAAACTTTTGAATATACAAAATAGAATCATATCATTTACATATGAAACAGATAACATGTTGCCATCCCTGGATATCAAAATAATGAAACATCAAGGAAATCTGGAATTTGGAACACATAGAAAGAATAGACACGCAGGTAATCACGTCAAAGCTGACAGTTTTAATCCCACAGCTCACAAACTTGCAGTTATCAACAATTATCACACCGGCTAGTTAACCTACAAATTAGCAAGAAGAATATTTTAATGAATACAAACAAATACAAGAAACAGCAGTTAAAAATGTTTTTAAAAAAGAACTAGTATACAAAAAGATGCAGAAATTCAAGGGACAAAAATGCATCAAAGAAATTAGAACACTTTCAGCAAGAAAAGATGATAATTTTTAAAAAATTCACATATCATCCATGGGCTACAAAAAATTTCAGAATATTCTTAAAAATGTTAATATCAGGTTGGCACTGGTTAACAGATTTAATGTTTAAAAAAAACTACTGATAGACAATGTTAATGACAGAATTCCACAAGAGAAAAAAGCAGGTATTTACAAAATAAATTGTGCAAAATGTGAAAATTTCTACATTGGAAAAACAAAGAGAAACATAGGCACATAGTTAAATGAACATTTTTGGAACATAAAGTAGAAACAAAGCAGTAGCATATCATTTTTGTACAGAAAATCATGACGTAGTGAATAAAGCAAAACTATTAAAATCAGTACAAGGACTTACAGAACTAGCAACTTGGGAGAAAATCTACATCTACAAATACAAAGACGGTCTAATGAACTTCGACACTGCATGGACGAAAACATTAACTACAAATTTATCACACTGCCACCATAGGTGAGTACACATTCCCAAAGCTAAACGAATTATCCAACAGTTGAATTTTAGCCAACCTTATAATGAGAATGAAATGTTCTCGAAACCGGCTCTATATATTATGACAAATAAGTGAAGCATTAAGAGTGTTTAGTTCAACTAAATCATACAATAATATCAATAAAAAGCTTCTTCAAATTTTTCTAACTGGAATCCTGATATTCGATTTTCTAGTAAAAAATTTACTTACATTTTTATGTCATTATTGAACATAATGAACAGAAAACCAAAATTACTCAACTCAATAGAAAAATCTCAAATGCAGCAAATGGTGAGGATAAAGTATTGTTGCAGGGGGATCTTAGGAAGCTGAAGATGAGAAGATGCACCTACAGAAAGCTGATTAGTTCTACAAAATGAAAAAATCTGCCAAAAAAGAAGCAAAACAATCAAGAAACAAGATATTGCTATAGCTTTTGGAAAAACTCTCCCTATGCCAAATATAAGCTGAAGTGAAATATACTTCAGAAGACAGCTTTCTTTCTATATTTTAATGTACTTATTTTATCAAGTGGTTCCTCACTCATGTATACTTGATTTATTTATGGACGCTCTATAACATCTTAGGTCATCAGTGTTCATGTATACTTACAACCAGACATTGACAAAGAAAGGATCAGATGATGTTGCCTCTAAGCTGCATCTTGTTTTCAACAAATATCTGAACAAAGAAGTTCAAATGCTTCACATCATTGGTGTACAGAAAAAAATCATACTATTATTCACTTGCTTCACTGTGTTACTGTTGTGTTAAAACAGTTTTTAAAAGTGACCTTTCTTATCCTGTGTGTAGTCATTCTTTCATGGAGGTAGACAGAAATATGGCAATGATCCCCTAGACTGCAAAGGCTGAAACTCCTGATGACTGGAATCATTGCAAGGCCGAAGTCAAGCCTGATTCATTTGTTGTGGTCTCGTGTGAACAAGCATTGTTTAACAGCTGGAGTATATTTCTTTCTTCCAAGTCCTACAACAAGAAAATACCTTTTGTTGGTAGGCCACTGAAACCAAAGATTCCTTTAGTCAAAATCAAAAACTGTATAGCATAGAGACACAATGGAGCATTCTTTTCATCATTGATAAGGGGATCAAAGGAAGAAGGAGTGAAATAGCCATAGCTACAAGGTATTCAGGAACCAAACCAATGCTGTCACTCACCTATTCGTCTACCTAAAGGGAAGTGTAAGTACCTAATGGTCTTTATAAAGTTCTGTGAAGATGAGGGATCCAAGCAATACTGTAACCAACTACTTGCAAAATTATTGCCATCTGAACACCAAGACATTTCTAATGAAAGTGATTTTTAGAGATAAATTCAAAAAGACTTGATAATGAGAATTATATAGGGCTCTCTTTAGGCTTATAAAGTAATATCTGTTAACAGAAGTCTATATTTTGTTTTTGTAATTACATAATTTTTTTTATTAGTGTTTAATGCCCGTTTTTACTACTGAGGCACCACAGGCGGTAACACTGATGTAATACATGAAATGAAATGATTTATTGGGAAAGGATTTTTTTTTTAAAAAAAGGAAACGTTTCAGGCCTAAGTTTAGGGTACCTCCCTGGCATTTGCCATTTATGAGGACTGAGGAAAACCTGGAAAAACCTCAGTCAGGGAGGACAGTCCTGACGGGATTCGAACCGGACATCCCGCTCACAAGTTCGCACCTTAACGACCTCGGCCACCTGTGGCGGTAATTACGTAATACAATTAAAGTTAATTTAATAGGCCTAAGTGTAATTTTGTCTTCCAAAATGCAGGGGAAAGCCATTGAAGTCCAAACAGAGCTTAATTAAATAATTAATTGGACAATTAAAATAAAGTCATGTTTCTGTAATTTCAGGTCAAAAAAACAATAAGGACATATACTAAAATTTTAAAAAATATTGGCACTTGGAAAGGTCCAAAGATATCAGAGTTTAAGCATTTGAAAATTAATTTGTCTCTTCTCTGTAAAATTACATTTTTTGGGCTCTGTTGGTTTTTCCGCTGTACCCTTCATATGGATCGTTTTCTGTTGCTGTTTTGTTTATTCCTACTCTGTGATAGCATGATCTGTTAGTAAACTAACAGATCTTTATTTATGAACAGTGACTTCTTTTTACTAATTTTAATAACCTAGACAAGGGTAGCAATGGCAACAGCATGTTTAAGCTTATTTCTCATTGATTTCCTTGTTAAGGAATGTGTTTGTAATAGGCATAAACTTCTGAATTTTCATTAATAAGTATAATAAATAGACTAGAATTCAGATTTTTGCTGAAAAGTTGCAGAATATAAAATATATTGAATACATAATTAAGGTCATTGTATAATTCTATACCATACTATACACTCTTGTTGCTCCACTTGTTTATAATATATAGTAGTAGTTTCATAAACCCTTTGTTTACATCATCAGCTACCTGTGACTCCAGGATAATTCATTATGCTGTGGGAAAATGTATTCTGCTCTAGTGGAGGTGTGATGAACTTAAAAGTTTGTTATTTTCATCCCCAGAAGTGTCAAACTTCATTAAACTCTCTGTATTTGTAAATGTAAATTGTTTTATTTCACTGCAAAAACTCCTGCTTTATTTAAGGCATATAGCTTTAAATCTATTTGTTGTAGTTTTATTTGATGCAGAACCTAACCAGAGCATTAAACACACAAAGTAACCCATGTGGTTAGACTGTAAGTAGTGGTGGTAAGAGTGCATACAGATTGAATGTAACTGGGAATGAACACAATACAATATTTATTTACAACAATTATTATGAACAACACTGAAAATTTTAAGTGGCAGAGATATGAGTACAGGGTGTTAATTCAGTTCCAGGTCAGGATATTTATATCAGCTCATATACTCTTATTTGCTGCTACAAAATTAGAGTCTGCTGTTATAGCCTTCCTTTGCTTAAAAACCATTAAATGGCTGATTGGCCAGCTTGACTTAATTCTATCTCCTGGGAATGAAAATCTATATTCATTCTATTCTATTCTGCCCATTCTGTTCTGAAGAGATCAGGCTATATGATAATGACCATCTTTGGTATATCTCAGTATTCAAATTTTAATAAGCTGGTTTAGTGCATATAAGATTGTCTTTATGATGATTATTAAAATGTGGAATTATTATTAGGTTTATTTAAAGATGCTCTGGTTATTATCATTCCATTCAATTCAGGGCATAAAAAGACTGATGATAAATTATGCTCAGAGGCCTCTTCTTTAATGATTAAGATTCTTTTATGTACCATAAATGTACAACATAGGACCATTGGCTTTACTTCCCATAGGAAACCAATTACATTCTAATAGCCCTTGAAATGATCCGGATCAAACCAATGTGGCATGTCACTAGCATTACTTTGTGCGATCAAGTACAACATAGTAGCAATGTATGCAAAGAAAGTAATTCCATGCTAGCAATCTAAATTTGAGGATGGGTTCTGTATAAATAGCATCTACTATACAAAAAACAATACTTATGTCTTGAATTTACTCTTGTTGAATTTCAAAGTTGCAAATTCATGTGCTGAAATCTCGCCTGATTCAATCTGTTTAAACAAGGCAAGGCTTAAGCAGTTTGCACTTGTTTTCATGGCTGATGCTAACGTACCAGTGCTGCTGTTTCTATGGAAACATGTTATGTAAAGTATAAACTAGGTAAGCCTTTAACAAGGGGTGAGAAAAAAATTTATTGTTCTGTGAAAAATATCCAGCTCTTGCAATAAAGGAGGTAATAAACTTAATATCAGAATTTACCAGTCTGGTGTCATTATGTCACTTATACTTGACATGTGTTTCTACAGCTGGGCAGTATTCTTGGCACAAATTGCAGAAGGATACATTTGTTGATTTTAGGATCACTCTAAGAGTAATATATAATAGGATTTTTACAACCTAAAAATCCTTGAAATTGCATTTGAACCCATGAACGGGTCTACAAAACAAGTATGGTAGATGTGAAATTGAGGCATAGCTAAAGCTTTTAAAAGTTTTTTCTCAAGGTTGGCATTACACTGTACTAGCATATCAAATTTCAAAGGTTGCTGTTTGCTCTGTCCCCTCCACAAAAAATAAAAGATTACCAAATAGTTCAAATGTAAATAAATTATTAATATGCATAAAATATTATACACATCTAGTTGCATCATAAAAATCTGCATTATAACTAAACCATTAGTGTTACCATCGGCATATATAGCTTTTTGTAAGGTTATACAATCAATTTTCTTTACATTATGTTTTACAGAGGGAGGTGGATAAAATGTGTGTTCATTTATTTAATAGCTCTGCTATAATGGTTCTTTATTTGAAATGTCTTAAGTGAATATAGATTTCATATATTGTTTGTGTGATTACTGTTAAAGTAATTAAACATTGAATTTCTTTTTCTTCCTGTTACAGCTCTGATCATTGATAAAATGAATAGTGATGGATTTGTGCAAGTCAGAAAAAGGAAACACCTTAAGCGACATGCAACAAATGCAGATTCATTGCCAATTGATCTTGGTATAAAGACCCAGTCTCATTCTCAAGCAACTCCTTCAAAAAAAGCAAAGAATTCAAACTTGGAACACATGGAAATGAGGAAGGTTCCTGTACCTGCCCATCGGTATACACCATTAAAGGAAAACTGGATGAAAATCTTTAGCCCCATTGTTGAACATCTTTGTCTTCAGATACGCTTCAATCTCAAAACACGAAATGTAGAAATAAGAACTTGCAAGGAAACAGAAAACACAGGAAATTTACAGAAAGCAGCAGATTTTGTTAAAGCATTTGTGTATGGCTTTGAGGTTGATGATGCTCTTGCTCTTTTGCGCTTAGATGATTTGTTCATAGAATCATTTGAAATTAAAGATGTAAAGCCCCTAAAAGGGGATCATATGTCTCGTGCTATAGGTAGACTTGCAGGTAAGGGTGGAAGAACAAAATTTACAATAGAAAATGTTACTAAAACTAGAATAGTCCTTGCAGATTCAAAAATACATATTTTAGGTTCTTTTCAAAATATTCAACTTGCAAGACGTGCAATTTGTAATCTGATTTTAGGAAGCCCTCCATCCAAAGTATATGGACAGCTGCGTAGTGTAGCAAGTAAGGTTTCAGAAAGAATGTAATTCTTTTGTAATATATTCACAACAAACTATGAGACTAAACTTTAATTATTATTATTAATTTTCCAGAAAGAATTTAGATCAAGTATGAAGATATTTAAAAAACTTATCAGCTGATGCAGGTGTTGTCTATACACATTACAGATTATTTTATCTCCTTGTCATATACTAAAGTTGGAGTTGAAATAAATGTGGTTTGCTTCAAATGTGTATTACTGTATACTGAGAATATTAGTGAAAAACATTAAAAAAAAAATTCTTGTCACGAAGTTAAGGTGCTTTGAATTATTTACTTTTTGAATTATCCTGATCAATATAAGACATGAATATACATATCAGAGTTAATGTAACTCTATACGATCTTTTAAATTCTTGTACATGCAAAATGGATCAGAGAAATCCATGTATATTGATGCAAATTCAGTTTTAGAGTCAGAAGTGATAGCAAACACATGAATAGTGATATACAACATAGCATTTTGCTGACAGGTCCAAAAACACTATCAAAGTATATTTTATTTTGTAGTAAATGGGATCTTGCGAAATATTCTTCCATATCAAAATAGTCCATGATAGTCATAAAGATATGGAATGCAATGTACTAAGAGCTGTTCTCATTCATAACAGGGTCATTGTCACTGGTGTCCAGAGTGAATATTTTTTACTATATGCTTTTCATCTATGGTCTGGTTCATTTTTTCTGTGTTATCAGGTATGACCTATGTAAACTTTATGTATTGCAATGTATAAGCTATTTTCAATGGTTTATACCTTCAGTTTTAATATAAAAATGGTACATGGAAGAAACTATCAGAATGATGTGGCTGCTCTACTTCCTACATTTTTACAAGTTTATTTCAGATATAGTATTCCCTATTCAGTTTGCCTTGTCTTTCTGCCAAAACGTTTCACCGCTGATCGTAGATTTAGCTCATGACTGAGGTTCGATTCTCAGTTTACCTTGCCAACCTAAATTCTACTCCATTACTGCGTACCAAGTGCAGATGTACCACTTATACTTCTCCTGCTAGTATAAGTGCTGTTGTCAACTTATCTTCTATTCCATTTTCTCATGCTGATACATTGCTTTTGCAAAGATGATTACCATTAGCCCTGACTCCTAAATTTAACCACCTTAAATTAGTTTCTGATGGCATAAACTTTTTCTGTAAGGTAAGATGGCATTGGCAAACTAAATGTATTCAGCCTACATTAGATGTCACTCCTTGCCTTCTCAAGTTTTGCCCTGTGTCCAAACATGCACCTCTTACTTTACCTTCTAGTCATCCTTTAGAAATGTTTATTTACAAGTTTTTAAGTTTGATTAGTGATTCTAAATTTTTAGATAATATCACCCAAAAATTAACTTAAGTTTGCACCAGAAATTTGGACTAAAAAGGTTATCTAATAATCCTAATCATATTATTCTTCCAGCTAAAGGATCCTCAGTAGTATTACAGAATGTTAACTCTTACAATGTCAAAGCTTACAGACAGCTGGATGATATCACTTATTAATAACTATTGTTTTCCCAATCTAGAGTCAAATTTAATCAAAATATATCTTCATTAATCCCTTTTTCTGGTACTGCAGAAGGACTTAATCTCCAAGACAATGCTGTACTTACTCCTAATGCTCCTCATACTTCCACCTAATATTTTCTCCCTAAAAATTCATAAAAATAACTGTCCAGGCCATTCATTAGTAGCAGTTTTGATTCCCCTATGAACGCATTTCTTCCTTTGTAGTATTTTGGTTACAGTTATTTGTTCCCCTAGGCCATTCTAATTAAAATATTCCAATCACTTTTTGAATATGCTTAAAAAAATTGAACCTTTGGCACATTCTAATATACTTCTGGCCATTATTGATGTTACTCGCTTTATATTGTCATTACCTACCATGAAGGATTAACGGCTGTTAAGACATTTTTCGGACTCTTGAGTACTTCCTCATACCCCAACCACAGATTTCATTTGTCATCTAGTTCTGATTTTGACTCGCAATGTGTTTAGTTTTGATAATAAATATTGTCCACAAATTAAAGGCACTGCAATGGCACCAGAAAGGCATTGACTTATGCCAATCTTTAAATGAAATTGACATTGAAAATTTATGGTTCATAAGTTACGTTTAAAACATGGTGTAATTATATACATGATTCAAATGTATGTAATTGCATGTGACTGCTATGTCCTTGATCCAACAAATGCTGTGCTCGATTATGTATAAGTAGTAATAGTAGTAGCAGCAGCAGCAGCATTTATTATTATTTATTGATTTTGATTTGACTTACACATAATAGTAGTGAAGAATAATGGAAAAACAATATTATAGTAAAATACTTAACTTCTTCTCCAATATGGACATGTATAGATGTCCAGAGTGAAATGGGTCCGAGCAATATGGACGTTTATATGTGTCCAGCAAGCACTACAAATTTAATGGTTTTCAACCTGCAATTGTTTTAACGTTTATTTATAAAATAAATTTAAATAAATTCTATAAAATAGTTCAACCTTACCGTAAATGTTTTCTTTTGAATGATACACCTCAAGAATGGGTAGTGACATAAGGCCACATCTCCGCAGTCACCAAAAATCATGTTGGTTCCCTTGCTTAAGCCCCTTTTACAGCATACCACACATTTCCAAAACTGACACAACTTTTTCCCCATAGACTATATCCTTTTCTGAAAATGTTTTTCCATCAATTTGAGAATGGCAGGGGTTTTAGACTTTCTACCCTCTGTGTATATAGGCCTCTGAATTTTGTAGCTTGCAATTAAACTGTGATCAATTGATAAAGAAAAATTCATCTCATTGTTTTTTGTAGGTTTACAGCTGTCCAAGTTACCAAGCAATTTGTATATGATGGTATCCAACATAAAAAAATAGTTTTTTGTATACTTTTTCATAAAGTGGGATAACCCTACAATACCTGATCTATTAAATCAGGCTTGAAAATTGTCATTTTGGTTTTGGTGTCTAGCTTTACTGCATTGTTCATAAAAATTTTAGAATTAAAATTAAATAAAACCTTATGCCAAGCAGTAAGTCAAAGGTGGAATCTGACCCACCTTCATTTCCCCTTGCTTTAGAGCCTGTACATTCATATACATTGGCAATCCAATACAATTTGAATGTATTATTCCAATGGCATTTTTATTCTTTTATATAACTTAGAGGTGCTGTATCAGTTGTCTAAATATACAGTCCTACCCTGCACAAGCACAGGTTCCATGAGGTGCATGACTATGAGCCAGATAACACCAAGTATTTTTCTCCTTATTGTCAGTCCGTTCGCCAGTATAAATACAGCTAATTTAGACATACTCTGATTTACTTTCACAAAGATTAAACTTTTTATGCCAAATCTGGCCCGTTCTGTTTTGATATATATTAGCTTCCAACCCAAGCAGCCCTTTCAGAGCATCAAGGTTTCATCAACAGATCTTTTTAATAGGAATGTACTTTTCTTTGAATTTTGAAATTTGGTAACAAAAAAATTGGCCTAATTTATCAGTTATGTTTTCTGTGCTTTTTTTGAAATGAAGAATCCCAATATAGACAAAATATATTGTTTGTTGTTTGACATGCATCTTCCAAAAAATGGAGTTGCTAGCATATCATCTGTAGAGCAGTATATATCCAATGTAGGTTTTTGAATAATGTCCTAGAGAATAATTATGCCAAGTAGCCTATAAATCTCATTCTGTGTTACATCTGACCACTTCTGAGTCCTACTCTCAAGTTCTAATTTGCCTTTTGACGTCAGATCTTCCTGTACTTTATATGCTCATTTAAATTTGTTTCAGTAACTATGAGAGCTACTAAATCTTCAGTAAAATTTGGTAAAAAGCAAGTGTTTGGCTGTCAATTGTGAGCTGTGTATGAGGCTGTACACCACAGGTTATACTCTGAAAAACATATCTTTTTGTGCTGCAATGGGTTTTGAAGCTCTATAACCCTGTCTCTACACTAACCTGCAGGAACAAACTTGCTAAACGAGCTAAGGTACACCACTAGTTGAAGCCACGATTTGAATGGAGAATAACATGTATGTAACTTTCCTTGCCAAGTGAACCTTGTCTCATTAGTATTTAGCTTAAACGAAAATATTTTCATTTAATGGACCCAAACATGCAAGAACAGATTCCAGTATCAAGTTGCTTATTTATCTAAATCATCAGCTGAAAATTGTACAGTTGATCTGAGCATAACAAGCTAAGCTTATTATGTCATACAAATGCAATCATGTGATTCAAACAAGTCTAAAGCCACATGCATGTATGTATATAAAAACCTGCTCTCTACGAATGATAAAGAAGTGTATATGCGGCTGCTTTGCATTATGTCAAACATTTCACCGTATACAATATTTATTATGTCTTGTGTACTGGCTCAGCTATGAACAGAGAGCTAAGAGCTTCCAATACTAAACACAATGTTGAATGGTGGTAGCATTCAAGAGAAAAAACTAGAGAACTCTTAACTCCGCAAATTAAAATCAAAGACGTGTAAAATATACTCCAAAATGAAAGTTTGTTGGCTTGCCCCCCCTTTTTTTAAATAAATACAGTAATGCTTCTTGTCATTGGCTTATATTGCATTTAATGTCCTTTAATTCAGATTTTATTTCATTAAAATATAATTAAAAATAAGTACAATGTAAGGATTTGTTCTACAATGCAGAAATATAAAATTGAGGGCCATTTAAATACCTAGATCTGTTTATTGGTTACAAAGAAACTGTCAGTGCGGGGTGTAAATGGCCATTGGGCAATGGATTAAAAAAGAAACCAGTTAACTTAATTAAATACATGCTAACTTAGAATTAAATAATAAATTAATTTAAATACTTGTCGAATTAATTTTACACATATTTATTGCCAGTTAATTTAATTAAATACATTTCACCTACCTAAAAAAATCAATTTCGTTATATGCATATCCACCTAGTTAAATACATCAAACTAAATATATTTCAACTTAATTTTACACATATTAACTTAATTAAACACATTTCACCTAGCTAAAAATGTCAATTTAGTTAAATACATCAATCTAATTAAGTGGCTCGCTTAGAAGAGGACTTTCATAAGTAAGAACCTGTTGTTCTATTATTATGATTCAGCTATATTGATGAATTAGTTCTTTGGACTCTGATTCAAAATCTCTCTTATCATTTCTTTACAAATCTTAAATCCAAATTTTCCATTAAGTTCACTTCTTTTGTATCTCCCAATGTGGCTGTGTTCCTAGATAATGTTATTTTGCTATGCAATGGCTCTGTTCTTCCGTCCATGTACATAAACCCCACAAATTTACAATATCTTCCTTTTAATAGCTGTCACCATTCCGAGCTTACCAAAAGGTCTAGCCACTTTTTTCTTTCAATCCACAACCATCATCTTTGTAACAGCATTTCATCTCTTGATACATATATTAGAAGTCTAACTCAAAAGATTCCAAGATCATAAATATACTTCCTAACTTTTAAAATCCCCTATTATCCCACCACACAAATCATTCCAATGCACACCTAAAACTACCAATTTGAAATTCATTAACCTTGCTACTACTGGAATTGAAAGCATCATACTGTTTACCGCCACGGGTGGCCGAGGTCGTTAAGGCATGAACTCGTGAGCGGGAGGTCTGCGGTTCGAATCCCGCCAGGACCGTCCTCCCTGACTGGGGTTTTTTCCAGGTTTTCCTCAGTCTTCATAACTGGCAAATGCCGGGGAGGTACCTAAACTTAGGCCTGGAACGCTTCCTTCCTTTAAAAAAAAAATCCTTTCCCAATATATCATTTCATTTCATGTATCATCAGTGTCCACCGCCTGTGGTGCCTCAGTAGTAAAAACGGGCGTTAAACACTATTCAAAAAAAAAAAAAAAAAAAAAATCATACTGTTTTGAAGGAATATCATGATACTTTAGTAATGCATTAAACTTAAATGATTTTTCTACATTTGTACCCTGCCTTATTTCTGGAACACTCCCTAAGCTTAAAAGTATATTTTGCCCACAACGTATCTCCATCCATGCTTCCCATTTGTAATTACATTTGAATTATAATATAATGTTGGGAAGAAAGGAAATTTCATCATGCAGGTTTGACATGTTCTTTAACATTAAATGTTCAAATTTTATGAATTGTTTGGTTTTCAGTTTGGACTTGATATGATGCCATTCATTTTATTTTTTAAATCTTTTCTACAACATTTTGATCTTAAAGCAAAATCATTGAAGTAGTAATAATTCAAATCATTTCCTAAATGGTAGTCTGTAAAGTAAAACACATCTAAATCTCCCAAATTATTGCTTAATAATACTTCAAAATGTGCCTTTTGTTACTTAAACAATGTCTGATCAAGAGGTTGCATTTTTTTTTTCTTTTTCTTTTTCTTTTCTTTTTTTTCCCCACAGGATCATCTGTTTTCTAACCAAAGAAGAAACCAAACCTACCAAGATTAGGTCCACATTTCGAGCACAGTTTGAATAAGTTACGCTTTCACACACCCATGTATTTGACTAGTAAAATAAGTTCCTCAGCGGTCCTGATGCAGTAGACAATAATTCACCCGAAATTCAGGCCGTTTGTACCTTTAAGGAAGGTAATCGGGTGCCTAAGAGTGCTCGAAATCGCTCCGAGGTGAGCATAAGTTGTGAAATGCGCACACCATTCTTTCTGAACTAGGATTTTGTAAAGTGTATGAACAGAAAAATAATTGAAAGGACATCTTTCATAGACTTTTGGATCGATTTGAGGAAAAGGTGAGCAAATTTTTGCTCCGAATTGCGACCTTTTGGGATTCCAAAGGCGTGCAACTGATGGATTTTCTTCATGAACGAAGGAACGCTGTGCATGCAGCGCATTACTGTAAACTGTTGGATGATGCGAGTGTCCCCCGCAACAAAATACGATGGCAAGGCATTCGTGATGTTCAGCTTCTGCAAGATAATTCAAAGCCAATACAGCGGCCATAAGCTGGGATCAATTAAAGAAAATGGACAACTTTAGAACATTCTCCTGATAGTGCGGAGTTATCGCATTGATTACCATATGTTTGGGTCACTGAGGGGGACAACGGGAGGGAAAAGATAGAGCGACGGCGCAGAAATTAAGTACTTGTGCAGAATTGTCTGTTGACGCGCCATGTTTCATTGTGAAAATCTTTTGGCATCTCAGCTCAGTTCTATTTTCAATAGATTAAGGAGGCTTTCAAACATATATACTGGAATTGCAGTGTTTCCGTATGTTTGGCAGAAAAAATTATGATTGTCAAGAATTCCGCAATGGCTATGCTAGTGTAGTTATTAAATATATATTTCTGTGAGAAATGTAAGAGGTTAGGCTGTTTCTTTATACTGTATCTGTGGATTGAAGAGCATAGTATTTCTCCTCATATGTCCCCGAATTATTTTATTCATTTCTCCCTCCACCCCCATCCCCTCAGGGGCCCAATTTTTTGGGTACGGTGCGTAGCGACCCCGAAGCACCCGAACTGCTCCCGTATGTCCACGATCAGCGTGTTTGACTCCTTCATTTTGTCTCCATTTTATCTTTTATACCTCCCTGCTTTTAGTCTGAAGGATGCCCCCGTGTTTGACATGGTCAAATGTGACTGGGTAATGGCATGACTCCCAGCACTGGGTCATCATGTGGGGCGGGAGCGTATTCCCTGGTAAAGGCCAGGCTCGGGGAGGGGCCATTGCATGCGCTGTAAACTTCCTGCAGGCGATTGGGTCCCTTTGTCTGTACCCTGGCAAGTGTGACACTGAGGTTACTTTGTCCAGGCCAGGGCAAGTAACCAAAGCCGGGGTGACGCCCAGGAAGCAGCCTGCCATCGGAGACATGCAATGGTGGAGAATGAAACCGCTATGGTGCAAGATCATCTTCATCCAAATACCAAGAGAAAGAGAGTGGACGTAAAATAGGTTACGGGGGTTTCATTCCCTCGTTTCTTAGTAATTAGTCGAACTGAAGGTCAGTCATTTGCACATGTAAATCCCTTTATCATCCAAAAAGGTTTGGGTAGCATATCTGGCCCTGTGAAATCATGCACGCATCAACGTAGTGGTGCTTTATTAGTAGAGACGTCGAGTGTTTCTCAAACCAATACCCTACTTAAGGTCATTTTGCTGCACGGATACCCCATCAGAGTCGAAGCGCATCGCACCCTCAGTTCTTCCCGAGGAGTAATTACAACCTCTGTGCTCGACGGCATGTCAGATACCGAAATTCCGGGCTACCAAGCAGAACAAAATGTAACCTCTGTTTATCGTGTGCAGGCGAAGAGCGATGGCGAGGTACGGCCAACACGAACTTTATTCCTCACTTTAATAGAATTGAGATGCCGCAGAAGAACCGAGCAGGTTACGAGGTTATAGCGGTCTGCCCGTATGTTCCTAGTCCTCTGCGATGCTTTCAGTGTCAACGTTTCGGCCACACCTGATTATCCTGCAAGAGTCCTAAAACGATTTGTGCTACATGTGCACTAGAGAGTCACGAGGGAGCATGTCCACCAGCTCCTCTTTGTGTAAACTGCCGTGGTGCCACGTCCCGTGACTGCCCTCGATATCGTGAGGGACGTAGCATACAGGAAATCCGTGTAAAGGAGAAACGTACTTTCTCAGAGCACCGCGACGGCCTATACAAGGAATGACTTTTTAAAATCATTCACCAGTGAGGGTAAGCCTAAGAAGAAAGATCACAGTCCCTCACCTCCTCGGAGGTCAAGCTCCCACGATGGCTCTGGTAGCAAGTCCACAAGGCGGTCACCTCACTGCCTCTCTCACCTCCAACCATTTCCAGGTGTTGGAATCGGTTGATTCATCTCAGTGGGAGAAGCCTCCCTCCGAGGATTTTTATGGAGCAGGCGAGTCCCACGCGCTTAAAAATAGGACGATTGATTCGTCCTGGTCCGACCATAAAGTAAGGTGGTTCCTTTTTTTTTTTTTTTTTTTTTTTTATTTTACATAATTTTAACAATGGCTATCCTTTCGTGGAATGTACGCGGGCTCCGCAGCCCGGAGACCAGACCTGGAGTTGCTTTTACGATCGACTGATACTCCGCTTTTATGCCTATAGGCGACTAAACTTCGACCTCAGGATACGTTCCATATTCGTGGTTACTCTTCCGTGACATCCGATCTTCCTCTTGAAGATAGCTCTCCCGCTCATGGCGGAGTTTTAATATTATTCAGAGATGACGTGTATAGTTCCTCCCTGGTTCTCCAATCTAATCTTCAATCGGTAGCAAATACCGTTTGCTTTTCTGGCCTTAGTTTCACAGTCTGCAACATTTACCTATCTCCATCGGTTCCTGTCTCCGTGGTTGATCTGGATCACCTTCTGTCCCAGCTGCCACCCCCTATATTGCTTTTGGGGGACTTCAAAATGCGCACCCTCTTAGGGTTCATCTGTAGAGTGTGCGAGATGTAGATTGGTGGCTGATTTTGTAGATCGCCACAATCTTACTTTACTAAATACAGGTGAGCCCACTTTTCTCTCAGACAGCACTCACAGTTTTTCACATTTGGACCTATCTTTCTGTTCCGCTTCGCTTTCAGTACACTTTACCTGGCACGTTCTCTCAGATTTGTACTCTAGTGACCATTTCCCGTGTCACATTCGCAACCTTTCTTCCCACGTACATCATCAGCGCGCGCCAAAGTGACTTCTAGACAAAGCAAATTGGAATCTCTTCCGTTCTCTGGCCGTATTTTCAGGGTGTGCTTTTCCTTCAATTAACGCCATGGTCAAACACCTAAACACGGCCCTTGCAGCCGCAAATCAGGCTATCCCCCGGTCGTCTTTCCAACCCAGACGCTTTCCGGTTCCTTGGTGAACCGACGAATGCCGGGACGTATTACGTGCACGCCGAGGTGCCTTGCTAGTCTTTCGTCGCCACCCTACGTTAGAGAACTTAACCCGTTACAAACAACTGCGCGCGAAATGCCGTCGAGTTATTAAGGATAGCAAGAATGCGTCCTGGATTGCTTTCGCCTCATCTTTGAACCGTTTAACGCCTTCATTTGTTGTTTGGGACAAACTTCGCTGGGTTGCAGGCAAACCTGGTTTTACGTCCATACCTGGTCTCAAAAGTATCACATTGTGTACGATTAATCCTAAGGATGTAGCAAATACCTTAGGTCGATCTTTCGCTGAGATCTCGAGCTCCGCCCATTACCCTCCTGCGTTTCGCATTATTCAAGAGCAGGTTGAATCTAGAGGTTTTTGCTTTGCCTCCGACAACAAGGAGTGCTACAATGTCCTGTTTTCACCAAGGGAATTTTCGGTCCTGGTGGTGTAGTGGTTACCATACTTGCCTCCTACACCCAAGAACGCGGGTTCGAACCCGGCCAGGACCGATGGATTTTTTCGGGCGTAAAAGTCCTAAGTATGGCTTCCTTCGGAAGGGAAGTTAAGCCGTGAGTGCCGTATCGTACATTTACGGCACGAAAAAGAACCTCAAGCCTGAAAGAGAGGCCTCTGAGCAAAATTTGTTTGCCGTTTCACGCCCTGAGTTGAATGGGACGCTGATGACCTGAGATGTTAAAGAGCGTCCATAAATAAATAAAAAAAACCTAAGGAATTAGAATATGCACTATCTGCATCTCGGCATTGCGCTCCAGGGCCAGATGGTATCCATGTTGCTATGCTGCAGCATTTATCGGCCAAAGGCATGAACTTTTTACTCCAAATCTTTAACGTATTTGATGTCATGACGAGTTTCCAAGCGCTTGGCGGGTGGCCACCGTCATTCCTATTCCTAAACCTGGGAAGGACCCACTCCTTCCAGTTGCCGTCCCATTTCCCTCACCAGTTGCGTGTGCAAGGTGATGGAACGAATGATTAATGGACGTCTTATGTGGTGGTTAGAGTCGAGGCATCTACTGACGAACGTCCAGTGCGATTTTCGTCGTCATCGCTCTTCAATCGACCACCTTGTGTCTCTTTCCACCCATATTATGGACGGATTTGTGAGAAAGTGCCAAACTGTTGCTGTCTTTTTTGATTTGGAGAAGGCTTACGATACCTATTGGAGGGGCGGTATCCTTCGTACGCTTTATGAATGACGTATGTGTGGTCGGATGTCGGTTTTTATTCGGGAGTTTATGAAAGACCGGGTTTTTAATGTTCGCGTGGGATCAGTTTTATCTTCTCGTTTTACTCAAGAGAACGGTGTACCGCAGGGTTCGGTACTTAGTTGCTCACTGTTTGCCATTGCCATCAATTCCATTCCTGAGTGTTTACCAATGGGAATGCAATCTTCGTTGTTTGTGGACGATTTTGCCATCTATTTATCCTCGAGGAGAGCTTGTCTTTTGGAACGCCGCCTCCAATGCTGTCTCGACCGCCTTTACCTTTGGAGTGTAAACCACGGGTTCCGTTTCTCCGCAAAGAAGACCGTCTGTATGAACTTCTGGCGCCATAAGGTATATCCTTCACTATCTCTCCATCTTGGCCCAGACGCTCTTACTTTCACAGACGAAGTTAGATTCCTTGGCTTAATCTTTGATCGGAAATTATGCTGGTCATCACATATAGCACAACTCAAAGGCAAGTGTGAACGTTCTCTTTGTATTTTACGTGTTTTAAATTGCACATCCTGGGGTGCTGACCGGACAGTTCTTTTACGTTTTTACCGCTCTCTCATCCGGTCCAAACTGGATTATGGCTGTGTTGTTTATTGCTCTGCGCGCCCTTCTGTTCTTCATCGCCTTAACCCGATTCATCACCGGGGTATCCGTGTCGCCATTGGAGCATTCCCCACCAGTCCTGTGTGTAGTTTATGTGCGGAGTCTGGAGAATCTCCATTGTTTTATCGTAGGGATTTTTTACTTGCTGCTTATGGTTGTGGATTAGCTGTGCAACCGCGTCATCCCACGTATGAGCCGTTTTTTTTAATGTGTCTCTCGCTCCATTTTATTGTGCTCGGTTTTTTTAATCATAGACTTCCTGGTTTTCGTTTTCAGGAGCTGTTAAGGACCTTGGATGCAGAATAACCTACTTTTTTCCTAGCCGGGGAAAATACTTCTCCCCCTTGGTTTTCACCAGAGGCACCCGTTCATCTTGGACTTACGTCGTGTCCAAAGTCTTCGACTGCAGCACCTGTAATTCGTCATCATTTTAGCGAGATCGTTTCTTCTTTTAATGACTGGAATTTTATATATATCGACGGCTCGAAATCTGACAGGAGTAGGATGTGCTTTTGTTTTTAATGGAGCAAGTTTTACGTATGGTCTTAACGTTGCGGCATCTATTTTATGGCTGAGCTTTATAAATAGCATATCGGGCTATTTTATTTATTTTTGATCATGGGCTGTGGAATAGTGTTATTTGTTCAATTTCTTTAAGTGCGCTGTTATATTTTAAACAGCTGTACAACTACCACCCTCTTGTGCAGCAGATACAGGATGCAGTTTTTACGCTTCTTGACGCTAGTGTCAGGGTAATACTGCTATGGGTTCCTGGACATGTGGGACTCTCAGGCAACGAGGCCACAGATATCGCAGCTAAATCCGCTCTTTTAGACCCTGCTGAGTACGAGCACCGTTTTTACTTCGGGGATTTTAACCATTCTTTACGTGGAGGCATCCTCTCGCGCTGGCGCGATGAGTGGAATTTAATACCCGCCAATAAGCTTCGGGAATGTAAATCCGCCCTTTTTAACCGGTCGACCTCTTCTCGCGCAGTTTGTCGCGAAGAAGTAATTTTAGCTCGTCTGACAATTGGGCATTGCCGTTTTAGTCACTGTCACCTTTTTAATGGTCAACCCGCTCCAGCTTGCCCTCACTGTGACCACTCCTTTACAGTGCGTCACATTTTAATTGAATGCCATCATCTAGCAACTTTTAGACTTTCCATAGGTTTGCCTTCCTCTATTGAGGACTTACTTGCTAATGATGTGGTTGCTGTGGAGCGAGTGCTCCGTGTTACCCGTGTTTGTGGTTTTTGGAGCAAGGCGTGAAGTTTTATCATTTTACTCATAACGGCTATACGGCTATTTTAAGACTTTATTTTTTATTTATTTATTTTTTTTTTCAGCTCTCGCAGAAGCGTTTTACTGCCAGTCTTTATTTGTTGTGTTGCGTATTGCCCTTGTTATTTGTTTTGGGGTTTTATTCTTATCACTTTAGACTTTTATAAGGCTGTTGTGTTTTCGATCTTGCGGCTGTGTTTTTAGTACCAGTCTTTTGTTTGTAGACCATTTTACCCTTATTATTTGTTTTTAGGGTTTTTATTGTTCCTATTTTAAACCATTATAAGACTATTGGGTTCTCAGGTCTTGCAGCTTGGTTTTAGTGCTAGTCTTGTTTGTTTGATGACTATATAACCCTTGTTACTTGTTATGGGGTTTTATTTAATTGCACTAAGTGCTACTGTTACTTATGTAAAGTACTGATTTTCTGTTGATACTTTGTTATTTTTTAATCCTGGCTAAGTTTTTATTGTGCTTGGGCGCAAATGACCATAGCAGTTTTGCGCCCCTTAAGCCATAATCATTATTCATCCACCCCCCCCCCCATTATATTAAAAAACAAAGCACGTAAGCTAAAGGATGGGGATGCAAATAAACCTTATTGAAGCAGCAGTTCTTTTTTCCGCTTTTCTACATAAAGATCAGAGTAGCTCTTTACTCCGAATAGAGCTATCATTCCTTTAAAAAAACGTGTTCTTCTATTATATTAATGTAAGCTGTTTATAATGTTTCACATTATGTGTACGATCTGCTGGCCGCATAAATGAAGATGAATAAGAAAAACTGCAAAATCAACGCTTTATATTTAAATATATTAGAACACCACAAATTTATGAATTACTTTATAGATACTTTCCCCAATGTGAGAGCGTATCAATTTGTCATGTTGGCTGTATTTTTGTAACGGTGTCTGCTAAAGGTGTGTAAATCTCTCTAAAGCAGGCAAATTCCCAAAACTATCATTCCAATTATTTCGTTTTAGCAGAATTGAAATACAGAGAAAGGCTCACAAATGTGAGTCATATATAGATTCTAAACATTATCAGAAAGTATTTTTATAGCATTAACATTACGTTTTTTAAATAGAGAAATGCGTTATAATGCTATAAAAAAGTGAATATAATAACCACAATTGGATTTTTATGATGGTAATGGAAATATTTAGTGACAATCAAGATTTGAATATTTTAAACAAAGTGCCGTCTTCTCCTTTTTACTATCGCTGCTACGGTGCTTACTGTATATTACTGCCCTTCCTCTGTCATATGTTCACCTTTATGTACGTAAGTCATATGTCTCGTTCAAAATGATACTTGACGTTACACTCTGTACAGAGAAGTATGGAATCTGGTTGTTGGTTGTGGGAGGCTGGCAGTTAGCTGCAGACCCGAGCTACAGTGGAGAGAGCCGAAAGTGAAAGTTTCTAGCACTTGTGTCACTTTCAAGTCATGCTAACAGTTACAAACTACTAGTAAGTGGCGTGTGACTGCATCAAGGAAAAAGCGATGAATTCAGCCTGCGTTGTTTCAGGTTTGCAAGGGGATTGCGGTGGGTGGCATCTTCCCTGTGGAATTATATTCCTCTTTTGGTACATTTCTTTAGTTTTGGGTATGGGTACTTCATTTTGGTTGCGAACAGCGGCCTTTAATGGTATCATGTGTTTCTTCACAACTTAACTTCAGATGTTGCGGAAATTCCCTCAATGTAACCTCAAAACTTGCACGCAAAATTTTCTTTTTGTTCTAATAGGGGCACAAAACAGTTGCGACTTTCTTGTTTGCTCACTTGGTCTAGTGTTTGCTCATTTTCATTGAGAACAGAAACACCTTCATTGTCCATTATTCAGTCTTATTTTAAGAATAACAAGGGTGTTCATTGCGCAGATGAAATTGACATGTGCCGTGTATGTGTTTACACATATTCCATCACTACACGTGCAAGAGTATCTGTGAATGCATGTATTACATTCACTGCATATTAATTTGCATTTAATTGGAATGGAATGATATTTTTCTTTTCCATCTGGCTCCAACGAAAAAGCGATGAAATCAACTAGATTCCTTACTTCTTTGTACAGGGTGTAACGTCAAATAAAATAATGACGCACCGACATGGGTGACCGAGCATGTACTTATGAACGAGAGATCTGGGGCTTGATTCCCGACAATCTACGACTAAATTTTTTCTCAGGTTTTCCTCAGTCCTTGTAAATTACTTTATTTTATTATTTTAACAAGAAGCAAAATTATTTTCAGAATAACCATAGAGCCTTAAAGTAACCAGAAAATTATTTTGGAGTTTTAGTCATATCTTTTAATGATCTGAAAGAGAAAATTAATCTTTCTTTCAATTATAAATATAATGCTTGAAGTTTATTTGCTTTTTATGATCCAAAAAAAAAAACGGTTTCGGGCCGTCAACAAGTTTCAGAAATATTACATTTTAAAATATAAATTATATTTACACTTGCCTCTGATGTATTTTTTTTTTTTTTTTTTTTTTTTTTTTTTTTTTTTTTTTGCGAATTTCCAGCTCTAATGGGTTCCTGATATATTTATTCTAAAAGTTTAGATGTGTGATCTGCCTCCATTATAGTCATAAGGTATCCTAACCTAGGCCTAAAACGCTCCCTTTCTTTAAAAATATCCTTTCCCAGTGTATTATACCATTCTTTGTATCACCAGTGTCCACGGCCTGTGGTTCCTCAGTAGTAAAAAGCGCGTTAAACTATATTCAAAAGTGAAAAAAATTACACCGTTACCATACAGGCATCCATTCTTTAATGTGAAACTCGCTGCACATAATGAAGCATTTCAGAAGAAATGTTCATACAGGGACTTTAATGACTTTTGTAGTTTGCATGTCGTTAAAGGCAACATATTTTAGCCGACCTGTGTTATCGTTATGTGGACGACACTTTTATAGTACGGAACCAAGGAGAGCATACTTTTCATAACTTCTTGCACCTCCCGAATAACATCCCAGGGACCCAGTTTACAACGGAGAATGGAGATAGATGGAAAACTGCCATTCCTGGATGTTTTTGGTCAACAAGAAGAGCGATGGTACCCTTGAACATTCAGTTTACCATAATCCTACTCACACAGATGTCTTCATAAGGCCTCCAACCACCATCTGAGGAAAAAACGCACTATGATAAAAACTCTGGTAAATCGAGCCGCCCGCATCTGCTCCTAGGACGAGAGATAAAACACTGTAACAAGCACTACGGGGCTAACGGGTACGGAGCCAAGGAAGTGGGAAGAGTATTATGTCCCAGAAACAACACAAAACAGATGGATACACTATCTAAGATGAATGCCTTATCTTCCATTTCTGAAAAACATCACAAACCGCATCTCGACATCGTAGAGACAGTTTTTAAACCGACAAAGCATAAATACATTTCGTTCCACAAAAGGTCCAAGTTGTCAACCATTTGCCTCAGCCGGTGTTTACAGAATAACGTGCTCCTGTGGTGCCATTTACATTGACACAGCGCAGCATTAATACATGCCTTACAGAATACAGACATTGCCGCCTAGATCAGACAGACAAATCAGTTGTCGCTGAGCATGACCCTCTAGCTGATGGGGAGTATAAAATTGGATTTCAAGATACTGACATGTTAGTTCAATATCGCATTATCATCGTCGCCTATACCATAGAAAAAGTTTAACAGGAAAGAAGCAGCCCTGAAATCGCACTCAGCATGAATGGATGGCGTCATTTAGGATGACAATTTACCCCCCCCCCCCCTCGGGCTGTTGAGGTATCTTCTCTCTTCATCCAACTTTAACCTTTTTTATTTATTTATTTTATATGCAGAAAGTTTCAATAACTGTGGTTGTGTTTACTGTTTATGTTTGCATTACTGCTTCTGGAAAAATCTGGGAAGGGTCTTTGCAGTTTGTTGGTGGTATTTTTATTTTATCAAGTTTTGCAGAAAGATATTTCCTGTATTTCTTTTTGTCGCTTTTTAACTTGTTGTTCAATAGTGGTGGTAGTCTTTTTGTATTATTAATTTCTTTTTGCAATTAATTTTATTATAGTTTTGTGCATAATTTATTAATTTTCTTCTGTAACAAAGCTCTGATAGGTCCGTGACTTTAATAAGGTACTTTATACTTTGTGTACGTGTTGTACGCCTTCTATTTTCGGTAATTTATATATCTCTTCGGTTTTATGATTTGGGAATTATTTAACTGTAATCCGCAGATATCATCTTTCTAATTGTTATATTCTTTTGATTGTTGCTTCTGTTTGTTATGGGAAACAATTCCATTGCTATATAAGTCATTATTGGTCTTATGAGTAATTTGTATAATGGTATTAACACCTTGTTGTTTAGGTGTTCTCTTCTATATCCTTCTAAATAGTATAGCGTTGCTATTATTGGTTTTATTGTACTTAACTTTTTCCTGTAAGGTGTTGTTTAGTTAATTTGCTGTGATAGGTTATACTGTTTTGTTTTATTGTGTATTTGTATCTTCATATTTCCCTGTGTCTGTTTTATTTTGTTTTTAATTATTAAAACTTGTGTTTTTTCTGGGTTTAGTGATAACCTAGAGATTTTTTTTCCCCATTGTGTGAAAATTTTTAGTTACATCTGCAATTTTACTTTTGCAGTTTTTATTTTAAATACCATACACCAATATGCTGTATAATCCGCATATTGGGCTAGTTGCATAGATTTGTCAAATGGTTGTAGTGTGTCTGGTGTATAAATGGTATATAATAACCTAGGTACAGCACTACCGTGCGATGTTCCTGCGTTAGAAATATTTGAGTTGATAATTCACGATTTTATTTTTATGTAAGCTGTTTTCTATTACTATAACTGTGGGTATTTGCATTTGCGTCAATTTATATAATAGTCCATTAATCCAGCATTTATCAAAAGTCGCTTGTATGTCTATAAATGTCGCTATTGTTGCTTTATTTATGGAAGTTATGCCGAAAAGTAGGTCTTTAATCCTAATTTATCTCTTTAGTCGTGCTTGTGTGTCTGTTGTTTTTGTTTAAATAGTTTTGCAATCTTTTTACTACTATTCTGGCTAATAATTTTGATAGGGTTGCTGTGAGTGAAATTGGTATGTAATTTTATAGTCTTTGCCTGCTTTTTCAAAAAGTAATATTTGTGCTACTTTCCATTGTCTTGGATCATAACCATGTATAAGGATTTTGTTAAAGAGGTTTGTTGTTACTCTTGTCAATTCAATGGGGATTTCTTTCAGCTTTCTGTTTATTATTCCATCTGGTCCATGAGCTGTGTTTCCTTGATATTTTATGATGTCAACAACTTCTTGTAGTGTTATTTGCTTCTTTACTTCATTTATCTGAAATTCATTAACCTATTAACTGCCGTTTTTTTTTCCCGCATTCTGCATTTATTTCTGGGTTACCTGATGTACACAGGGTCTGGAAAAAAATATATAAATTTTAAAAATTAAATAACCTAAAATCAGTCATACTTTTTAGTCGATCCCCAAATGGGAATCGTGGCAGTTGCCACTGTCTCTTACATTTTCATTTATATTTTGTGCAAGATAGCAAAGCATTAAATATGCAGTCCTACAATGCATGCACAGCACTGCTTCCTTGTATTTTCCTAACAAATAGTACATTTTCGTTGCTTCCTTAAGGTTAGCGTTCATTCACATGTCCAGTTCCGGAGGTCCTGAGTTTGACTGGAACGCCTGAAATAGATGCCTTCGAGTATGATGAACGCTCTATCCTTTTTGGATCAGAAGCAGCGGATGAACGAGCAAGATATGTCCTTGCCATCATCCTTCTGAATTGGAGCAATGGATAATTTTTATTTGTGAGGTAGCAGATGATTGGCGTTGACCAGTGATTCATCTATTGTGTTGGTGAACAAATGGAAATACCATTTCTTACCTTCAGTTCTCACACGGTACTTTTGCACATTGCAATATAATTTATCCATAAGCTATAGAAAAAAATCTGGAATTTCATGAACAAGTACAACAAGAGATGAATTTTGAAAAGTTTATCCCTTTCATCAGCTGGAATTTTATTCAGGAATACTTGAAGTTAAGAAGTGAAGTTGGCGCTTGATTTCCAGGTATCTGTTGCGGCTCATACACTGTCGTACGCACGTTATATTAAAGTCCTCACCCTCATTCTAGTAAAACTGAGCCTGTGGCAGAGCATGCATGGTATCCAGTGAAGAGCAGTATACTTAAGGTCTTCTTTATGCATTCACGCGATAACCGAAAGCTGTGATTATTCTTTTGCGTAGAATATCGAACGCTTTACTGACAATCAAGTTCAGTACTTGTTCATGAAAATTCTCTTCCAAACACTCAACTGCTGACATTTTCTTTTTTGCTGTTTTCAGATTGCGTTTACGCCCTTCAATTTCTGCTAGATCAGGTTACCGTAAGTTGTGTCCTTCATTGCCCTATCGGAAGTGATATTAGTCTTCATTTCTTCACACAATGGCCTGCACATTAGTTGCATTCTTCCCTTTCTTCCTTAGTGCGAACCTCCAAGGTACCTGGTACATCAGCTGGAAGAGTATCTTCCAATGCATTTTCATCGATATCAAGTCAGACACCTTATCTACACTATCTGGAGATAGTTCGACGATGTCATTGGTCTCATTCACTTCATCTACATCAGAAGTAGAATTCATGAAGTGGGGTTCAAATATCATTTCTTCTATTTCCCTTACGGAAAGAGCTTTATAGCGACTAATTGCTCCTGGGGAGAAATGGGAAACAAAAAGGTGTTTTAGGTGGAATCTACCATGAGCCTCAAATGGGAATTGAAATTCATGTGGCCGTCATGGGAAAATAAAATTAGTCTTGAGGGTAAAAAGTCAATATATATCTTCTAAAATCATTAGAAAACTCGTCAATACAGAGGAGCTGAAAATTAGTTACATAATAATATGACTTATCATATTTGAAAATGATAATATCCTACAATTCTCAAAATCGCTCTTTCCTCTCATAAATTATCTAGCACAGCTCACTCACTTAATAACTAACCAACAATGGATGCACGAGCTTGAGAAACATAGACAACGATGCCAAACAGTAACTATTAAATTGAAAAATAAAACGAATCCTCAAATGAGGATCATGGCAATTAATGGGTTAATGTTTGTACTGGATTGTATAGTTGTATATTATATGAAATATGATAATTTATCATTTTGAAGTAAAATGTATCGAACTCCGGACTCTGCCGTACCTGAAAAATCTCGGAATAGTGATCTTGGAATATTTTTAGCTTGTTTTTTGTTGTCCAGATGTAATTGTCGTTTGGTTTTATTGGCTATGTTGGCATTGTTTTCCCCTCTTGTGACTTTAATTAAACTCGAGAATTTTTAGGGTACTGGTTTTTGCTCTTTTGGAGTGTTTGTACATTCTTTCCACTTTTTGAGTCTAAATTCATTTATTGTTACTCTGATTTGATACTGTAATCTAATATAGTTTTATTTACTGGGCTGTGGGATTTTTAAGTATTCTCTGTGCATTTGCTTTTATTTTTAGTTAATTGTATAATGCTTTTTGGAAGCGTTTGAAAGTGCTTATTTGGGTGTATTTTACTTTTTGATATTGCTTCTTGTGCTGCACTGTTTATTATATTGTCCGTTTCTATGTCTTATTTCTTCAGTTATGTCTTGATTGCATTCTCTTGGGTTTGTTGTTTGTTTATGCTTTATTATATTTATGTTTATGTTCTATATTTTCCCCAATCCGCTTTCAGAAAATTTAATCCTTCATAAGTTGTAGGAATTTTCTAATTTAATGTTGCTGTTGCTATTGATAGTATGATAGGTGGACCTTGATCTGGTGGTGCATCTGTGGATAATTGTTGCATTCTGTGCAATAGATTTTGAGTTAATAATATCTTATTAGGGGATGTTGCTCTTTGATTTCGTATATCAGTCTTATTAGGTCACGGATTGCGATTGTGTGCATCGTAGTGTTGTTTAAGAAACTGTTTAATTTTTAGCCATAACTATTAGTGAATCTATCGAACAAGTATTTGTGATGTGCAATTAGATGCGATGTCAATTTTGTTACGTCTCAGGTACCCTTCAATTCGTATTGGCAGCCGTGAATGCCATCTGCATTCCACAGCAACGAACGTGTTGAATTTATGCGCCTCCTATCCGTCGCTATTTACGGAGAAAAGAATCTACCAAGGTAAAAATGTCCATCTTCTCTGCAATATCCCGAGTACTCCGGAACTTAACCTGACAAGTATTGATGGCACCTAAATTGGTTCCTTTTAATAGATCTAAAATTTCTCGTATTTCTCCCATGCCCAAGCCCCCAACAGATAACTGAGTGGGCTGGGGGCAGAGCTTGAAGGCCCGCCAACAATGTTAGCAAAGGAGTGGCCGGCCTACACGTGCGCAAGCTTAAATATGGGTCTGGTTTGTGGAACATTTGCAGTTTGCCTAGCCACCTCGGCCTGACCGCCGCGGGTGGCCGAGGTCGTTAAGGCACGGACTCGTGAGCGGGAGGTCTGCGGTTCGAATCCCGCCAGGACCGTCCTCCCTGACTGGGGTTTTTTCCAGGTTTTCCTCAGTCTTCATAACTGGCAAATGCCGGGGAGGTACCTAAACTTAGGCCTGGAACGCTTCCTTCCTTAAAAAAAAATCCTTTCCCAATTTATCATTTCATCTCATGTATCACCAGTGTCCACCGCCTGTGGTGCCTCAGTAGTGAAAACGGGCGTTAAACACTACTCAAAAAAAAAAAAAAAAACCTCGGCCTGCGGCACTTCTCGTGGCAGAACGTCTCGCAACCGCGATAGCTCGCAGGATGGTCCTCCCCGCAGTTAGTGCAGTGGGGAGTAATTCCTTCCTATGCTTTGTGGGGCAAGTCACTAGCCGGTGAAGACCGCCGCAGAGTACACAGTGTGATATAAAATTACGCATATTAAAGGTCTGTCCCAGCTGCTGGCAGTTGTAACACTGCGTGATGTTGTTGAGCGATTAAATTGCTCAACCATCACCATTACGTGACACGCCACGTGCTCCTTCATGAATTCCTGGTTCCGGGCCTTGCGCTCCAAGGTCACTAGGAAGTTGGGTAGTGGCCGTCCCTTGGACACCAGTTGTTTTATATGGGTCGGGGTGTAGCCTCTTCCGCGTAGGTCCTCCAATATGTCCTCGGGCTCCATGGTTGGCGGCTGGCGCTTCACCACAAAGCGCAGCGGTTGCTCTGCTCTCGACGTGAAACTGTAGTTTTGCACGCCCTCGCATGCCAGCCTATCCAGAGTAGGGTAAAAGTATTCCTTGTTATCCAAGTATAATTTCAAACAGACAGTTTGACAGTGCTGCAGTTTGTAGTCGCTAGCCGGGCATTGTTGTTTCATTATGCGTAACACCTTTGAAACGCATTTGTTGTCTGGGATATTGATTCTTGGCGGTTTATGTGAAGGCTGGGCAGTTGAAGTAGATGGATGCGGAATGAAGCGACCGTGGGGTGGGGGGGGGGGAGTGGTAGTGGCCGGTAGCGGCTGGGAAGTGGACGGGGTAGGGAGTAAATAAATAAAATCAGTACACGCCATCCTGGTACCTGATTTCCTAAACCAGAGCGTGTATATCAAACTTTCCATTTATCATTATACCTATACAATTCAATAATCTCTTACTACATTATTTTACGAAATTTGCTAATAACTATATTATAATAATATAATAAAACTGTAAATAATTACATTAAACCAAAATTTAATTAAATTAAACAGAAATTTGCTAATAACTAGATTATAATAATATAATAAAACTGTAAATAATTACATTAAACCAAAATATAAATTTACTAAACGACTTCCCAATTTAATCTTCCAAAATCTACAAAATCTACCAATTTAACAATATTACTGGGAGCCAGTAAGAATTATAGCTGGTACCCAGCTATTCTATCCTATAAATTTATTCCATTACTATACTACTATTACCCACTGGTTACCAGCGGAATGTACTGGTATCCAGTACTTGGCAGAATTTTTTTTAAATTAAACTTAAATGTTTGAAGTCTCCGTAATTTATTTCAATCATAATAATTGTCTTTTTAACAACTTACTTTACGTGAAGTTCGTTTATCACTATTAATCTTTCCTACTCATTTCATTTATTTGTTTAACAACATTTAACTCATTAAACACTATCATCTCACTTCCACCATATCACTGTCCATCTTTTCTTCCCTACTATCCTTTCTTCCATCTCGCTGGATCCTCCTCTTCCTCTGGTTGCACCATTTCTCGCGCTCTGCTCCTCCTCTCCGGACACCGCTTCTCCACCCTCCATCTCCTCCCGCGGCTCATTCCCGTGAATCTGCAACACCCTTTCACCTCCTTATGTAATCTGCCTTCCATCTTATTTCCGGTGTCAAAAACTCATAGGTAAAAGCTTTCAACTTCCTTCCCATTCTGTACTTCAGGTTGTAAATCAAAATTATCCCCGTCTATTATAAATTTAGGTATCTTGATCTCCTTCATCATTCTCTTCTTTCTTGCCTTTATCTTCTCCTCTAATATTCTCTTCCTGTTGATTTAATTAAAGTTATCGTGTATATTTTCTATTCTTGTTAAGTTATTTGTGTTTGGGGGTTGTCTTTGCATACGTATGCGTTCTGATCTTCTTACCTCTTCCTCGGCTTTTTCATTACTTATTATTATCTGCTCTTGTGGTATTACCTCTTCCCGTGCTGGATTACTTATTTTGAATGCGGCCTGCTCGAGGTATTTATATAGGCCCTTATTTCTAAGTACATGTGCCACCTGATGGCCACTTAAAATTTCTCTTTCTTCTCTCACCTGTTCTAAATAGCGTGTACATTCAAATAATACGTGCTCTGGGTTATCCTGTGTTTTACAAGTCTACATATATTGTCCTGTGTTCTATTAATTTTTTTTCCAATAAGTTTTGTAAGATCCGTGTCCTATAAGGTAATGTACCATGCCTTTGGTAGGTTTTATAAATTTTAGTTTTAATCTCTCAAAATGATGTTAAATAAGTCGAAAGTTCTCCTGCCTGCCTCGGCATTTTCCCATTCGTACTGCCATTGTTCTTTTAATTTAGTTTTATTTATTTTAAGATATTGCATTGACTGCCGATTATTAAACTTACTTTCTCCAAGTATTCTTTCTTTAACCAATAAACAGCGCTTCTTAGTTTAATCAATAAATCAATTGGCCATATTCCTGTAACTACTAAAAGGGCCATAGTGGGTGAGGTACTTAATGCCCCTGTAAATCTTAATAACACCTTCCCTTGTGATCTACTTAGTAATGTTTTTATTTGGACACCCTTCATCCTCAGAGCCCAGACCCCTGCTCCATAAGTCATTATTGAAGCAAAAATGCTCGTGTGGTATGCTGTAATGACGTTTAATGGAATTTTGAAATTCACCTGAACTAATCTTGCTAATTTCATCATAACGTTTTCGGATTTTTTTTTCGTACGTATTCAGTATGTTTCCTAAAGTTTAGTTTTTCATCTAAGTAAATTCGCAAATGTTTTGCTTCTTTTTGGCTTCTTATATTTTGGTTGTTGTATTTTATACATATATCTCTTTTGATATTACATTTCAAAAGCATGTAGCCTGATTTAGTTGGAGCGACTTGGAGTCTACATTTACTACACCAATTACTTAACTTATTAGTTAATTTATTCGCTCTTCTTTCTATATCTGCTGTATTGTTTCCTTCTATTAGAAATAGTCGACATACGCGATGGTTTTTGCCACATTTCGTCGTTGTTTAGTTCGTCTAAAACAGTCTCCAAAACTATGTCCCAAAAAATTGGTCATGGAACCTAGCCTTGTGGACATCCCTTAGTTATATCTCTGTAAATTGATTCTTCAGTACCTTTTACATGAACCCTTATATCTTTGCAGTAACTCATTAAGATTGTGTGTAGGCATTTAGGGAGATCTATTTCCCGTAACCTCTCAAATAGGTACTAGGTAGGCCGGTACGGCCACCATAAATTATCGAAAGCGCCCTAAATATCAATTAGAATTCCAATTAAGTATTTTTAATTTGAGTTATTGGCCATTTCTAATGCGTGTTTTTTTTTTTTTTTTTTTTGAGTCGATTTTCCTTTTCTAAAGCCGAATTGATTGTTGTTCATACCTGTCATGACCCTAAATTCTGTTAATCTTTTACAGACGAGTACTTCTAAGATTTTTCCAAGAGTATTTAGGAGGCATATAAGCCTGTATGATTTCGGCTCCTTAGCATCCTTTTCGGCACTTTTCTTTAAGATAATAACTTTTCCTGCTTTCCAGCAACAGGGAAAGTGCCCTTGCCATATACAGTGATTAAAATGTCGATATAAGAACGGTGTAATTTAATCCTCCAATTTTATCACAACTTCATTCATTACTCCATCGGGCCTGGTGCTTTATTCCTTTTTAGCTTGTGTATAGCTAACTTAATTTCCGACATATCAAAGGGGTAGATTAGTCTATTATTTCTATATATGGTTTTCATATCTATTCTTTTTTGAAGGTGCTGAGTATTATCCATGCTCTTAACATCCTGGGAAAGTAACTTGTCCAAAAGAGCATTTACAGAGCTTTCCCAATCTGTAGTCTTTTCACCGTTGTCTTTTTATTGTATTCGGAATTTCCGGTTTCTTAATTTTTTCCATAATAATTTTCTAGCGCATTCCCCATATGTTAGTGTCTAATTTCTTTTCTACGAAAGTTTTCCATGAGTTTGTCCTTGTTTCTTCTAAGATGGTTTTATATTTCTTTTTAGCTTCTCTATATTTATTTAGGTTTCTCTCCCTTTCTTCCACAATTATCGATCTTTGATATTTTCTTCTTTGTTTCCTAACTTTGCTTCTTGTTTTTTGCAGTGCATCTGTCCAAATAGTGTCATAAGATTTTTTGGGTATGGTTGTGGGAACAGATTTCTCCATGGTCTTTCGTATTGTTTGGGCAAGATTATTGGCATCCTTATCAATAGACTCTCCTTCGTACTGTAACTTTTAAGTTTTAAAATTCCTGTCTCAGAAGATTTCAGTCTGCTTGTTTGTAATTGTAAATTTTCTCTCCACTTCTTTAAATTTGGTTTTCGTGTGAAGTAATCGAAATAGATTAATCTGTGATCGCTAGTGATCATATCTTGACCTACTTTGCAATTTATTATGTTATTATTTGAGCTTAACTTACATAAAGTTATGTCAATGTTGGCAGTAGCACCAACTTTATTTTCGAAAGTAGGAGGGCTGTTGGGTTGATTATTGACAAACAGATTTAGTTCAGAAATAGTTTCTTCCAGTTTTTCTCCTCTTTCGTCTTTGATGTTACTATACCATCAGTCAGATTTGGCATTGGCATCGCTTGTGAAAAGTTGCTCAATTTTTTTAAAAGTGTTGCTGACCTCTTTTATTTTTTTTTTATATAAGGGTCGATTGGATGGCTATATTGAAAATATTGATTTGTTAGAATAAAATTTCCACTGTTCATGTGTTACTTCAATACAGTTTATATGTTTGTCTCCTAATTGTGTTATATTGACTATTTGTAAATTTCGATTATATATTATAAGTGATGCCATTGAATTTTCTCCGTGACTAATTATCCGTGCTTTTGCTGGGGTATGTGCTACTTTGCCTTTAAAGGAATAAGGTTACTGAATGCATAATAGGTCTAACCTCAGTTCTTCTGCAATTTTATTTAATTCCGACATCACTTGTTTACTTTTCTGGGCTTTTATTTGGCCAATTTTGATTATTCTACGTTCGTCGTAATCTGCCATATTGTCTTTTAGATAGCACTTATCCAGAGTTAGCAGCGGTGTGATGCTTGGTAACCGTCCTAAGTTCTTGATAGGTTACTTTCTTGGGTTTAGAACTAGGTTTATTATTCCTTCCTAGTTGTTTTATAACAGCGCCAAAATGCTTTCTTTGTTTTTGTTCATGTTTGTTTTGTTTCTTAATAGGATCTTTGTTTTTGAAAGGAGTATTAGCAGGATGTCTGTGCATTGTTGGAGAACTAGGTATTTTAGTTTCAGTCTTTGGAGTACTTCCGGAGTAATTTTTGGAGTAGTTTACTCCATCGTGCCGGATTTTGAGTATAACAATTAGGCCAGCGTTGCTTAATGTCGAAAACACAAATTGTTCGTATACTTCATTGAGATCCAAGTAACCGTTCCTTCTTTTATAGGCTGTGTTTATAGTTTTAATAATTCATTAAAATCCGTTTTAATGTTTTGAGTTTTTAATTCCATACGGTCGATGGCACCTGGTACAGGGAATATTATTTATTCACCATTTTCATGCAACTTACGCTAACGTGTCGCAAAGCGGCAGTCAAGATGCATCTTTCCTCGAGTCGACTCCGCTGTAGCGTGACGTCAAAATCTGCATAGATCTGGTTAATGTCTGGAGTTCTTTTGTCGTCAGCATTTGTCGAAGTTGTGTTCTCTTGTGCATCCGTAGCTAGAGTTGAGTTGAATATTATCTAGTGCTTACTATTGATTTCCGCTACATCCTTTTCCTCTTCTAGTGCCTCGATTTCTATAACTTTCTGACATGAAGTTGCATCACTGCTCTTGTTGTTCATTGAACTGACCAATTTTGCTTTTGTGTTTAATCTCCAGTTTTTTCTTCTTCTTGGGCATAACTATTTTAAGAATCTACTTCGCAGTTTTACTGTGAGATGAGTTGTTCAATCTCTGCTTCTATTTGTTCCTTGTCCTTTTCCTCTTCTTCACCTTCTTTTTCTGTACTTGTGTCTTCATCCATTAAGGCTTGATAGTTCACCTCAACCCTTTTCTTCATCCCCATTTCTTTATCTATGGTATGGATTCTTAATTTTTGAGGTAAAGCTAGTTTATTGTGTGACGATATTTCTAGTTCTTCATTTAATTTTGTGTTAGATAACAGCTCCAGGATTCCATAATAATCCGTTTGTGTGTAACTGGGGCAGGTGGGGTAGGGAGTGGAGGAAATTGCGAAACATTTTTCTTCCTAACCACCCGTTGTTGTGTAGGGTGAGAGGTGAGGCAGCAGGTTTGGGCTGAGGTGCCGAGTTAACACTAAGCGACTTCTCGGTGACAATTGCATGAGTTACATCCATAACATCATCTTCCACACTCATAACAGTAAACTTGTTGGACAGCTGAAGAGGCGGTTCTGTTGTTGCTTAGCTTTCCTCTTCTTTCGTTCTAATGCAGAAGGGGCAGCGGAGTCCTCAGTGTCGCTGTCACTTCCCCTGAGGGGGCGCTTCTTTTCATCGTGCGCCAGTCCTCGCGCAAGTAGACCAATCACCCCATCTTAACCAAATGCTCCCGTAGGCATGCTGATAAATCAAAGGCAACACGGCGAAAGACAGCATTTTCCGGGTTCATTTCTGCTACTACGTTTTGTTAGTAGCGGATTTCTTGGCGAAGATCGTGTAATTCCTTTTCCAAAGTGGCGAACTGACGACAGTCTAAATTGTCGTCATTCGTCTCCTTGTCACTGGAGGGGGAAACGGCCGTACTAGCGGTGTGCGGGTCAGAGGCTAGCATAGGTAGCGCAGTAGCAGTAATAGGTGGGAGCATTGTTCCTGCCATGGAAGGATTGGGGAGTGTGAATTACTTCTCTGCCGCCTGGGCGCGAGGTTCGAATTTGGTGGGTGTGGAGGTCCATACTGCACCCGTGTGTAAGGCTAGCCATCCCCCTTGGTACAAACTGCTGATGATGCGTTGAGTTTGTCAGCCTCCATCTTTGTTTTTCACTCTTTGTTTGTTAGTAGGCGGCAGATTTAGGCGCCATAAAATTTCGCTGTCCCATCAGCAGAAGTGTTCCTCGAAGCGGTTCTCTTCCTCTTAGGCCAAGGGGAGGAGGTTTTTGGGGTTCTTGGGCTTTGAGGTTAGCAAGAGTGGGTACTTGTGCACGTTGTTTTGTGGCACCTATATTAGTGCTTCCATCAAAGGGCTGTCCCCGCGCCATTGCTGCATATAAGGAGGCCCTTGGTTGGTCGCATGATCCCAAAAACCGGCAAAGATCGGAAAAATCCCTCTAACTTCAGGCCGATCAGCCTCCTTCCAGTCATGGGAAAAGTATTGGAAAAAAATCCTCAGCCAGTTAATAAAGAACTCACTTCCAGAATCCACAGCCTTACCCAAGCAACAGTTCATTTTTCGTCCACTGCACTCAACGGAACTACAGATATTAAAATTAACTGATGACATCACAACACAGTTCAACAATGTCAGCAGCACACTGGCCCATCTTTTTGGACTTAGAAGCGGCCTTCGACAGGTGCTGGCACAATGGCCTCCTCTACAAGCTGTAACCCCAGCTATCACCACTCAAGCCATACATCCCCATGCTGTCCAGATACCTTCAAGAACGCCGCTTTTACGTCCAAGTACTCCAAGAAAAATCCCAAACCCTACCCATGTCAGCTGGTGTGCCACAGGGGGCAGTTTTAGCTCCTTATCTGTACACATTGTACACTCGAGACATTCCCCCCGACCACAGATGTAAGACGCTACTCTACGCCGACGACACTGCAATATACAACCACCATACACACCCAAAATACAACCAGAGGGAGCTCCAACGTTACCTGGACAAATTCCTGACCTGGGCTTCCCTCTGGAAAATAGTGATAAATGCCGACAAAAGTCAACTAATACACTTCACCAAAACCAGGAAAAACGACATAGACATCACTCTACAAGGACGTAGACTGCAGTGCCAACCTACTGTTAAATATCTGGGCGTTGCCTTGGATAAAAAAACTCACTTTGAACGCCCACATTCAGCAAACGATCCAAAAGGCCAAACAACGCACATATGTCAGCACCGCACTACTGCACAGCAAGCACATCCGCATTAAGACAAAACGCATCCTCTTCCAATCCTTTAACCAACAATTTCTCCTGTACGCCTGCCTAGCTTGGTCAAACACCAGCAAAACCAACCTACTCTCCCTCCAATCCCGTCAAAACATCTGCCTCAGGAAAATACTAAGGGTGCCGATCCTAACACCTAACAAAATTGTTCACAAAGAACTACAATTTCCCACCTTCCTACAGACTCTGCACAACCGCTGCACAAACGCATGGGCCTCCATAAGAATGCACTCCAATCCAGAAGTACAAAAAATAGGTCAGGCGGAGCCTCTCGACCGCAAGCATAAACGCATACGCATTTTCCAAAAACATCTCCGAGCAAACTCAAACCACTTTTTCTGACATCACCATGAACTGTATATATTTACTTGTAAATATTAACTGTTAAGTATAGGATAGGATTTTTAATTATAAGTCTGTTAGGTTAACTATGTATTAATTTCACCTTATATGTATGTGCCACTAAACAAGTCTCAGTCTTCGCACCATCACAGGAAGCTGTTCCCCCAGGCAAGCTCATTGCCCCCGCATGGGCTTCCAAACAAAAACTTTTTACTCAAAAACTGTCTATGTAAATGCTTAACTTATGTATATTATGTACCTGTAAGTCTGCCCCATGTACCAGCCCAGGGAATTATAGTTCAATAAAAATCAATCAATTGCTCCTTGTAGAGATCGGTTGGATCATCGCTGATCTGGCTGAGGTCTTTGAAGCTGACCCGGTTGATGCCTCGGAGAGGAATTGGCAGCAGGTGTAACTGCATTGTTACTGTGTGCGTTAGCTGGGTCTCTTCTGTTGTTGAGCATCCTCAGTTTCATACCCACTCAATGGCTGCACCCCTCAGGGGCCCAATTTTTTGGGTACGGGGCGTAGCGACCCCGAGGTACCCGAGCTGCTCCCACAGGTCCGCGCTCTGCGCGTTTGACTCATTTTTATTTCGCCTATTTTATTATTTTATTTGTCCTACTTCCCTGTTCTTCATCTGATGGGTGCCCCGTGTTTGACACGGTAAAATGTGACTGGGTAACGGCGTGACTCCCAGCACAGGGTTATCTTGTAGGACGGGAGCGTATCCCCTGGTAAAGGCCAGGCCTGGGGAAGGGCCATTGCATGAGCTATTTAACTTCCTGCAGGTGATTGGGTCCCTTTGTCAACACACAGGAAGGTGTGACCCTGAGATTACTTTGTTCAGGTCAGAGCCAGTAACTTAAGCCGGGGTGGCGCCCAGGAAGCAGCCTGCCATCGGAGACAGTTGCAATGGTGGAGGATTATATCGCTATGGTGAACGAAAATAATATCACACAAATTAAAAGAAAACGAGTGGATGTAAAAGAAGTAACCGAGAAGCCTTTTCCTCGTTACTTGGTGATTAGTCGAACGGAAGACAGACAATTTTTTACTTGGGTGAACCCGTTTATAATTCAGAAGGGCATTGACACCATAGCTGGACCCGTGAAAACCTGCATCCGACTTCGTAATGGATCACTTTTGGTTGAGACCACTGGAATGTCTCAGAGTAACTCGCTGCTCAAGACGACGATTCTCCACGGTTATCCCATCCGTGTTGAGCCACATCGCACTTTAAATTCGTCGCGAGGAGTTATTTCTACCAACATACTGGATGGAATGTCTGACCAAGATATCCAAAGTTGCTTGGAAGACCAAGGGGTCACGTCCGTGTATCGCGTGCAGGCGAGGAAAGAGGGTGAATTGCAGCCTACCCGTACTCTTTTCCTCCCCTTTAACAAGGTTGAATTGCCGCAGAGGATAAAGGCGGGCTACGAAGTCATTGAGGTGAGCCCGTATATACCGAGCCCGTTGCGTTGTTTTCAGTGCCAGCGCTTTGGCCATACACGCGTTTCTTGCAAGAGTGCCTACTCCATATGTGCTACCTGCGGTCAAGTAACTCATGAAGGAGCATGTACATCCGCTCCTGTTTGCGTCAACTGCCGCGGAGATCTTCCAGCCTCATCCCGCGAATGTCCTCGTTTTAAAGAGGAGCGCTGTATTCAGGAGATCCGGGTGAAGGAAAAGCTCTCCTTTACTGAGGCCCGGAAGCGTTTTCAAACTCGCCAACTCGTTGTGCCTAAAACCGGCACATATAGCGCAGCAGCTTCCTCATCGATCAAGAAGTGCGATAGCAGTACGCAAACTTGCGACCTTGTTTTTACACGGGTCCCAAATGTACCCAGTCCTCCAAAGCGCTCTACTGAGAAGCCCAAACCCATAGTTTTTAATGCATCAGAAATTAAGTTTAAGACAAGCTATACTAAGACAGATTTTTTATAAACATCCACTCGTGCTGAAAAGCAGAAGAGTCCTTCTCCTCCTCGGAGGTCCCGCTGCCACGACGGGAGTAAGCCCGCTAGGCGGTCGCCGTCACCGCCTATATCTACATCCAACCGATTCCAGGTGTTGAAATCGGTGGATGCTTCTCAGCGGGAAAACTCTCCCTCTTTAGACTTTTAACTTAATTTTATTTAATTTTACCTATGGCTATCCTTACGTGGAATGTGCGTCGACTCCGCAGTCGAAAGCCTGACTTGGAGTTACTTTTACTATCGACTCACTCTCCGCTTGTGTGTCTCCAAGAGACCAAACTTCGATCACAAGATTCTTTTAATATGCGCGGTTACTCTACGACGGAGTTTTAATTTTGTACAGCGTGTACGACGTGTACAGCACTTCGTTACAGCTTCAGACTCCTTTACAAGCTGCTGCGGCTACAATTCACTTTCCTGGCCTTGGTTTTTCTGTCTGCACTATTTACCTCCATCCGGCAATATTGCCATAGTTGATCTGGACAACCTTTTGTCTCAGCTACCACCCCCTGTCTTACTTTTGGGGGATTTCCATGCACACCATCCCCTATGAGCTTCCAACATGGAGTGTGCAAGGGGTAGCCTTTTAGCCGACTTTTTATTCCGCCATCATCTTATACTGCTCATTACTGGTGAACCTACTTTTCTTTCTGACAGCACTCACAGCTTTTCACACTTGGACTTATCCATTTGTTCTGCCTCGCTTGCTGTACATTTCACCTGGAACGTCATCTCCGATTCATACTCCAGTGACCACTTTCCGTGTCAGATCCATTTGCTCTCTGCAAAAGCACATTCTCAGCGCGCGCCAAAATGGCTCATTGAAAAGGCGAATTGGCCTCTCTTTCGATCTATGGCCGAATTTTCAGGGTGTGAATTTCCATCTATTGACGTCCTGATCAAGCACCTCCGTACGGTCATCATATCAGCCGCAGATTAGGATATTCCCCAGTCGTCTTGTCACCCCAAGCGTTTACCAGTTCCCTGGTGGACCGATGATTGTCGGGATGCTTTGCGTACACGCCGAGGTGCTCTCCGAGTTTTTCGTCGCCACCCTACTTCAGCGAATATGAAACGCTATAAACAACTGCGCGCCAAATGCCGCCGAGTCATTAAGGATAGCAAAAGGGCTTCTTGGATTGCTTTTATCTCTTCTTTTAACCAAACAACGCCTTCATCTGTAGTTTGGGACCGGCTACGCCGCGTTGCGGGCAAACCTAGATTTACGCCCATACCCGGTCTTAGGGTGTTCGAATCGAGTGGTTACTGCTCCGATTGCCGTTGCCAATATTTTAGGACGAACCTTCGCTGATATTTCGAGCTCCGCCAACTACCCTCCTTCTTTTCGTACTTTGAAGGAGCAGGTTGAATCGAAAGGTTTCTCTTTTGCCTCCGACCATCAGGAGTGCTATAATGTTCCTTTTACCGCCAGGGAACTGGAGCATGCCCTTTCTACCTCTCGACCTTTCGCATCGGGGCCAGATGGGGTTCATGTTGCCATGTTGCAGCATTTGTCAGCAGATGGCAAAGCTTTTTTATTGCAAACTTTTAATTTTATTAGGTGTAATGCCACATTTCCTAGCGCATGGCGAGTGGCCACCGTCATTCCTATTCCTAAGCCTGGAAAGGACCCACATCTTCCTTTCAGTTACCGTCCGATTTCCCTCACCAGCTGCGTCTACAAGGTGTTGGAACGCTTGATTAACGGGCGGCTTATGTGGTGGTTAGAGTCCAGGCATTTATTAACGAACGCTCAGTGTGGTTTCCGCCGTCATCGTTCCTCAGTCTACCATCTTGTGTCTCTAACCACGCATACGATGGACGGTTTTGTACGTAAGGCCAAACGATCGCCATATTTTTCGATCTGGAGAAAGCGTATAATACTTGCTGGAGTGGCGGTATCCTTCGAACGAATGGCATATATGTGGGCGAATGTCTGTTTTTATTCAGGAATTTATGAAAGACCGGGTGTTTAATGTTCGCGTGGGATCAGTTTTATCGTCTAGTTTTACTCAAGAGAACGGTGTACCTCAGGGCTCGGTACTTAGTTGCACACTGTTTGCCATTGCTATCAATTCCATCACTGAGTGTTTACCGCCAGGAGTACAATCGTCGTTGTTCGTTGACGATTTTGCCATCTATCTTTCCTCGAGGAGAACATGTCTCTTGGAACGCCGCCTCCAATGCTGTCTCGACCGCCTTTACGCTTGGAATGTGAATCATGGGTTCCGTTTTTTCGCAGAGAAGACCGTCTGCATGAACTTCTGGCGCTATAAGGAGTATCCATCTCCGTCTCTCCGTCTTGGCCCAGATGCTCTTGCTTTCGCAGACGAAGTTCGATTCCTAGGCTTAATATTTGATCGGAAATTATGCTGGTCATCGCATATAGCAACACTCAAAGGCAAGTGTAAATGTTCTCTTTGTATAAGTTGCACATCCTGGGGAGCTGACCGGACTGTTCTTTTACGTTTTTATCGCTCTCTCATCCGGTCCAAAATGGATTATGGCTCTGTTGTTTATGACTCTACGCGACCTTCTGTTCTTCGTCACCTTAACCTGATTCATCACCGGGGTATCCGTGTAGCCATTGGGTCATTCCCCACTAGTCCTGTGATGAGTTTATGTGCGGAGTCTGGAGAACCTCCGTTGTTTTATCGTAGGTATGTTTTACTTTCTGCTTACGGTTGTCGCCTAGCTGCGCCGCCTCGTCATCCCACGAATGGTCCGTTTTTTAATGTGTCTTTCGATGGTTTTTATGCTGCTCGGTCTTTTACTCCTAAGCCTGCTGGTTTTCGTTATCGGGAGCTTTTAAGGACGCTGGGTTTAGAACTACCTGCCTTTTTCTTAGCCAGGGAAACCTTTTCTCTCCCTTGGCTTTTGGCATAGACCCCCGTTCATCTTGGGCTTACGTCCAGTCCAATATCTTCGACCGCAGCACATGTTATTCGTCGTGTTTTTAGGGAGATTGTCTCTTTTTATAATGGCTGCAATTTTATGTTTACGGACGACTCGAAATCTGACACAGGAGTAGGATGTGCTTTTGTTTTAAATGGAACAAGTTATGCGTATGGTCTTAACGTTGCGACATCGATTTTTATAGGGGAACTTTATGCTATTTATTGGGCGATTTTATTTATTTCTGATCAGGGGCTTGGAAATACTGCTATTTGTTTTGACTCTTTGAGTGCCGTTTTAAGTTTTAGAAATCTGTACAACTACCACCATCTTGTACAGAAGATCCAGGATATAGTGTTACCTCTTTTCGACGCTGGCGTCAGGGTGACACTATTATGGGTACCTGGACATGTGGGAATCCCAGGAAATGAGGCCGCAGATGTCGCAGCTAAGTCCGCCCTTTTAGACCCTGCTGAGCACAAGCAACGTTTTTATTTTGGGGATTTTAAACATTCGTTTTGCCAGCCGTGAATGCCGTCTGCATAATCCGGTGAACGTGTTGAAAATGTAAAGAAAAAAAATTACATTAAACCAAAATATAAATTTACTAAACGACTTCCCAATTTAATCTTCCAAAATCTACCAAATTAACAATTTTACTGGGAGCCAGTAAGAATTATAGCTGGTAGCCAGCTATTCTATCCCATAAATTTATTCCATTATTGTACAACTATACTACTACTAACCACTAGTTACCAGCGGTATGTACTAGTATCCAGTACTTGGCAGAAATTCTCTTAAATTAAACACTTTTCCCTGAGGGAGGTCAGCAGTTTTTGATGGTCCTCAGCAAATCACTCTTGGAATCAGTAGATGTTTCCCTTTCGAATCTTGTACTCCCCCCATGAGAGTGGGCATACCTTCTCCAGCATAGGTCGTACAGTGGAATTGGAGCGATTATCCAGTACATAGAAGCGCCTATTTCAAGGAAATTATGTAAGAGATGAAAGTAATTTAGTAGCCCGGGAAAATTGCAGCTCAATTTATAAATAAGGTCATCGTGCCAGCACCGGTCAAATGCGGCTTCTATGTCCAGAAATAAGGCGAGGGTTGAGACCTCATTGATAAATTGCTGGGTAAATTGCAGCTCCATAGAGTGCTCCTTTCGGAAGCCAAACTGCAATTTTGAAATTTCACCAATGTCCAAAATCTGGGTTTTGAAGCGAGAAAGGATGGGCTTTTCAAACAATTTACCAATGGTGGGTAGGAGACTAATAGCCAAGGGTAATTAGAGGGAGTGCCTGGTGCTTTTACCCTGCTTGATAAGAATGATTGGTTTTGCCTCCTTCCAATTATTGGGAAAATAGTTAAGCCTGAGGCAAGCATTGAGAATCTTAATCAATTACACCAGGGCTTTCCTCGGTAGATGTATAATTGGTCACCCTGTCCGGGCCGGCAGCTTTATGATTTCTAAGTAATCGTATATTCTTGAAAACTTCCAGAGACTTTATTAATCGAAATGGTTGCTCGCGCTTTCGTACCGCACTCTCTTCAACCCAGGACCTGACTTGAAGATCTTGCTGTTGGTCGGATATACAGTTCTTCTAGAAATGGGCTAAAAGTTTGTCCACGAAAACTTCCTTCCCCACTGAAAAGAAAACAGGGCCAGATGGAGTATGAGGCGCAACGTTGCCAATGTGTACGCTGGAGGACGCTTTGAAAGATCTAACTAAATTCCCAAGGGAATAGTCAGAGAGCGTGGTACTCAACAATTTGTTTTCCCACTGGCCGTGCATATTAAAGGCAATTTAGTGCCTAATTACTTTGCGCAGTCAACAAGCTGACGCTAAATAAATACGAAGCTCAGTATTCTTCGACAGTGGTGTTAAACGGCGTCTTCTGGCAATCAATCGCTCCACCTGCGGGTACGTAACGTAGCTGGAAGGGGAAGCAGCAATGGTAGTAGTATTCATTTTCGCCGTTCGCAGCGAAGCAATAAAGTTTTCACAAACAGCGTCTATTTCTGCTTCATTGCTATATGAAAACCTGGGTTGCGCCAATGCATGCAGGAGCAGCTTGTATTTGTCCCAATCGGTGACAGAGTACCGGACCAGATTAGAAACTCTGGCCTGCCTCGGCTGCAGAGATTTCAAAGTGCACAGGCCATCGATCGCAATCCAGGCTTCAAAGTCTCCGAACCATGAAGCCCCGAGTGGTTGCAAAAAAAAAAAAAAAAAAAAAATCCAGGGGGGGGGGCCTACCTCCGTATCGTCATTTTCCAAAATGAAATCTACGAGGAGATTTCCAGCTGCGTTTGCAAGGGTACCAAGCATTGAAATCTCCCGCAAGAATTGCATGCCCCTTCAAATGGAGGATTTTTTGAGATCCCTCAGAAGATATCACACACAAATCCAGAAATCCTTAAAATCGGCCAAACTGAACCTCGACACCGAAAGCACAAACGCATACGAACCTTCTAACAAACAACTATGCAACAACAACACATATTAGCATGCAAAACGAAAATAATCAAGAACAACTACAACTGTCAAAAATGTAAATATTAGATCTTAAATAGGATAAGCATAGATATAGCACTAACAAACATACACACACACACGCCCACAAGCCTTTATACCTCCAGAGAAGCTGTTCTCCTGGGCAAAACGAGTTGCCCTTGTATGGGTTTCTAACTGCGTCACACTATATAAACAGCACTTGTCAAACTTTCTAACCAATGTAAATCTATATACCTGTAAGGCTGATCATTTGTACAACGCAGGGAATCTGCATTTAATAAACTACAAATTCAAATTCCCTCAGAAAGTATGTAGGGATGGGTAGCCTATAGAGAGAGACAACCATCCCTGGTTTGTAAACAGCTTATAATTTCAATGCTGTGCTTTCTAGATATTCAAATGGAGGAAGCGTTACGTGAGCAATCGAGTTCTATAAAAGTATAGCAGATCCCTCTCCTTGTCTGCCAAAACGATCTGTGCGGTAAATATTGTACCCCTGGAGCTTAACAGAATGTTGCGACATCTGCTTGACTAATTTGGGTGTTATGCCCTGGCATTTGAGGTCTGCCTCGAACAGCGCGAGAAGAAGTCGACCAGTTAAAAGGGGCGGATTTACATTCCCGGAGCTATTGGCGGGTATCAAATCCCATTCATCGCCAGCGCGAGAGAACGCCTCTCCGTAAGTAATTTTAGCTCGTCTTAGAATTGGGCATTGCCGCTTTAATATGGTTTCACAAATGAATGCGATGTCAATTTTGTTACGTCTCATGTACCCTTCAATTCAATCCACGGGAAGCCCTCTGATAATGCGCCTTACATCCCTTACTTGGTCGATGGCAGAGGAAAAGTGTTGAATTCCCCTCTTCCTGAGGGAGGTCAGCAGTTTTTGATAGTCCTCAGCAAATCACTCTTGGAATCAGTAGATGTTTCCCTTTCGAATCTTGTACTCCCCCCATGAGAGTGGGCATACCTTCCTTGAGAAAGTCCGTCGCACCCTGGAAAGAGTCCACTCTGATCGGTGGGACGTGTCTCCTTGTGCTTCTGCTCGGGTTAGAACCCGGTGCAGATGTTGTAAAAGTTGGCTATCCAGCAGAAGCAAAGCCTTCATTTTCTAGCTGAGGGCGACAGCGTCGCTTTCTTCCCAGCTACTACCTGAAATTCAGCTTCATCGGCGTCTAAAGCCAAGCCTGATGAGCTATCTCCCTCCTCCATATAAGATAAGTGTGCAGAGAGAACAGAGGTTTACTCTGAGTCGGAAGAAACATCGGTGAGAGAAGCCCCACCGGCAGAATTGGAATCTGAGTGTACTTACTACACTTTTGTCTACTCGGATGGAGACCTTTCGAGTGAGAGGCTCTCATTCATGCTCTGTATTGCACTTTTAGAAAGAGACTTTCCACCAGCTTGACGTGATCTGGAAGTCTTTTTCTATCTCGAGAGGCCAGAAGCTGATCTTCACACCTTTTCCGAAGAAGTTGATGGGTTTGGGTTGACTTGAATATCAGAAGCATTCATTTTATCTGAGTTAGTAGTAGCAGTGCACTACGACCGTACATAGTTGGTTACTAACATTTTACCTTGTAGACGTAGCGCTGAGAGGTGATTTAAAGATGGAAACTCTTGATTAAGGAGCACAAATTAGAACAAAAACTAGCACAAGTTCAACCGCCAATGTTTTGACGGACCAGAACGAAAACGGCGAATCAACCAATCAGAAGTCTCGCTCACTGTGTTCGAACCTGATCGTTCAGAACCGAACGCGCCCATAGGTAGTCGGCATTAAAAAAATTAGCAGCAACAAATACTTTTCAACTATGGCGGACCAATCAATAGTGAACAGCCTCTTGTTGGTGTGAGGACCGATATAATCTCGGGAAAAATTTTCATCTTGGGTGGAATAACAACATACATATTTAGAGAGACAGCAAACACCGGGGCTCGGCAGCATGATGCCCACCCCTCACCCCCATACTTTCTGACTGCAATGCAAACAGCATTCAAATTGCCGAGAGGGCACAATCATCAACAGCACTTGGTACGAAGGTAAGTTACCAGACGTATATCTTCAGACAGACTTGCACAGCTTATGAGTCGCAGCAGATTAAATAGTAACCAGATGTGGGCGCTTTCGCCCACAATCTTCCTGCGCAATAGGTACCACCTTAATGCAGCACGCAGTGCCATTGCTACAGACAAAATATTTTTCTTTGACAGACCTGACTACACCTTACCCCTATCCCATTCTCGTAGTAATACTTAACTGATCTCGCTAAGTGAATGGCGCCAGCTTCCCGGTATAGCAGAAATCTAGGTCTAGTGTCACAAAGATGGGGACTGTTAACCAATATCAGGCCGGAAATTCAGTAAACTGCCCTGTTAAGGACGGAATTACCAGTAGGAGACGCGTACTTCCGAGCTGCTGCGAGACACTGACGGCTTCAATCACGTGTCGAATCAAAAGAAATGGCCAGCGTTCGATTACCCCCTCCCTGGTTCCATCCTTTCTCAGGAGTCGCAGCGAGAAGCTGCTCCGACTGCAGCACGGGAATCTCCAAAATCCCTCCAGTTTTTGCTGACTTCTCTTCCCGCATACTTTGTTGGCCATGAAAGAAATCGCCGCCCTCTAAAATAACAGTGTGGAAGCTGTGAGAGATAAGAAGCTGTGAGAGATAATCTCTTATCTGTGAGAGATAAGAGATAAGAAGGCGATTAGGCTGCAGACTTACAGTCTAGCTGTAATTGCTTATATCAGGAAGAAAGGTATCGGTCACCATAACTGAATGTTGAAAAAGCATAAGAACAGCGACGTATCCTAAGAGAGCTGCACTCCAAAGCTACTCCGGAAGAAGTTGCACTTAAGGCCCAGAAAATCAAAGTAAACAAGTACACCAAATGATGAAAACTGTACCCGGAGAACCTGGAAAACCTACGCAGAAAACTCCTTTGTATTTATACTTTGTGGTGGAAGCAACAGGGCAAAATGTCAACTGGATGGCGTTAGAATTTACTTTGGACGCGTTTCCGCTGGGAGGTAGTTCACAGTAGATCAGACCCACGTAATGCTTTCGCTGCTTAGGCTTTAAGCATACCAGTTCAAACTGTACCAGAGCTCTGCGATGTGGTGGAAATCACTTGGCCGTTAATTGCGAAAAACCTACGTAGTCGCCCTCTTGCTTACATTGCAAGCAGGGGCATGTGGCCACATATAAGAAATGTCCCGAGAGACTCAGAATAATTTCGGCCCAGAGTTCCAGCTATGGAACCTTCCCTATTAAGGAGGAATTCCACAGTTGCAAGAGAACTCGAGACAATTAGGAGTCACTGCAATAGCGGCATTGCCTGCATTTCCTACGCTAAAGAAATTTGGTCGGGACAACAGACCATCTCTACGCCAAGCAGGTCTAACATCAAGAAGAAATCAGCCTCCAAAGATAGAACCTGTTTCCAGCTCCTTCATCAGCGAAGACACACCCTCTGAATACGAGGCTAAAGTCGACTCTTCAGCAACTCCCCACCCCCAGTGGAGAGCGCTTTGCATCCCCTCGAGACACTCATGCTGCAGCCAAGGCCACTCAGAGGACAGCAGAAACTCGGCGTGCTCTTTATAAGCCATCGAATTCCTTAACTGACCTAATGTTAGTGGATGTCCTTCTGAATATGCCAACCTTATGGAGTGGCTACTCAAATAGTAGAGCATTCTCTTCTCATTTTTCGGGAACTAAAGGAGACAGTTCACAGTGACGACGACTCTGCTCTAAAGTTTGTGGCGTTCTCTGATGGAGTTCGTTTCCTATTCCAATCCTCCGATTCTCCATTTGGATTTGCAAAGAAGACTTGCTTGAGTTCGTGGCGCAGCATAAACTCTATGTGGTGTTAGTGTGTGAAACTTGTCTTAAGTCTCATCGCACCTTCAAGCCCTCCGGTTTTGTTACACACAGAAAAGATCAAATTGGGAGACGAAAAGGAGTAGCGATTTTAATAAGATCACACACTTTGCCCCGTTGTCCCCACTACTTACTTGGAGGCAGTCGCAAGTGACGAGTGTTGGGGCAGGGAGACTGCTCTGATCGCCGGTTATTACGCGCCTGGTTCCCGTTCCTTGCAGCGGATTTTCAGATGCCAGCTGGTAACTATAATGCCAGATATACTCAACGGAACAGCATTGCAGCGAACCCTTGAGAAGTAAGTCATATGCAGCTTTTATAAATGCGAGCGCCTCCCTTGAAATACAGGGGACTCATACTGCAAAGATGACATCAAGATTTGACTGTTAAGTGCTATTTATATTGTTTCTTTCGGTTTTAGAGAAAGAAAATCAACGGAAGACGCTATTAATGCAGGATTGATCAGTGTACCAAAAAAAAAAAAAAAAAAAACCCACTAAAATATGCAGTCCCCAAATTTTTTACATGGCTGGAGTGTATAATAATGTCTTGTGGCCAGCACTATTCGAAATTTTGAGAGAGAAGAACTTCCCTAAATTCGTATATACTACTCGTTCTTTAAAATATTACTGTCAAAACAGAAGAACACGTATCACTGGTGTCAATAGAAAAATAACTACAGAAATGACTAAGAGATGTTCACAAGGGTCAGTACTAATACCCGTGCTCTGGGATATTCTGTTAGAAAGTCTATTGGAAAAATTAGAAAAGAATGAGAACAAAAAAGAGGTAATTGAATGTGCTAATGACTCATCGTGAAGGGAAAAGTAGACAGGAATTAGAAAATAAAGCGAATTTAGTAAACAGTATTGTAAATAACTAGTGTATTGACTGCAAGTTGGAAATAACCCTGACGAAATCTCCATATATGTCTTTAAAAGGGAAATTAAGGAGGGGTCCATTAATAAAAATAAATGGTGAAATATAAAAATACCAGTTAACACAAAAGATCTAGGAATTCAGTTAGATGGAAAAAAAAAAAAAAAACACACACACACACATCGAAGACACGAGGAACAAGGCAGAGAACTTCATGTTCAAAATATCAAAGCAAACATTTTTAAATGGCCAATTATAGCTATCCCAGTATATCACACGGGTATTTTTGCATCAGGATTCTGGGGGAGGGGTGGCCGGAGAAATGTTCATTAAGATACTGGGAAGTTCACAAAGAAAAATTCTCATTATATGTATAGGAGCAATGCCAATAACTCCAAACTGAGATTCTTAGTAACAGTGGCCACTTGTCACAAAGTGCAGCAAATTGTTGGGGGGGGGGTGGGAACAGAATTATAAGAACATAAGAGAGATAATCTGTAGAAGTTGTACGGATATATATATATATATATATATAAAGAAGCTTTATTGCAGGAATGGCAGGAGGAGTGGGACAGAATAGACGAGGGAAGAAGAACCCATAATATGTTTCCATCAATAAAAGAAAGAATAAAATTAAAACACATAGAACCTGCCAACAGTTTTGTACACTTCATTATGCGAAACTGTCCTTACCAAGTTTATCTTGAAAGAACGAAATTACAACCAGTAGCAACATTTTAATGTACCAGTAAAACACAACTGGTCGTTGAGGAAAGAGGATTGTTGGCAGGAAAGAATATATATGACATAATAAGAAATCAAGAAGAGTTCCAACTTTTACAAAATAATGACCAGAAAAATATCTCAGAAATGGATATAAAATGATAGAAGCAGAATAAACCATAACAGTGGAAGGTAAACAACGGCAAATGAGTCAAAAATTCATCAATTAAGATGATCACAGAGATGAAGAAATGAATGTAACTTCAGACGTAATGATAGATGGATTAGCAACATCGAAACTGAGTAGGGTGAAGAAATAACAACCAGCAGAAGGAAATAAATTAGCAGACCACTGGTAGACAAGAAGAAGCCGAAAGAAGAGTACAAAGGAGAAGAAGCGAGGAAGTACGGCACAAAGACTACACGAAAAGAGTTGAAGGAGAATATCATCAGAACACAGGACATCTAAATGCAACTGATAAAGAAGCAATTAATAATGAAAGGCACTAAGAAGGAAGCAATAATAGAGCACACAGAAAGAATTCTACACTACTAAGGAAACGAAGAAACGTATTGTAACCTTTTAATCCTAATGCGAACTTTAACCTAAAACTACCACAATTTCCAGCTGAAGCTTAAGACTGATAGCTATCTCTCTAACGTCCAATGTGCGGTTCCGCTGGGGAGCAGCAGGATGCCGAGCGACAGCTGAAGTGCATATAAGTGAAAAAGAACGCACTTACACACTGAGGATTATTAAAATCAAATTGGAACATTTTAATATGTAATTAAATATTTATAAAACATGTATGTATTATACTATTGGTTACCAGTAGTTGTAGTATGTCGATAAAAGTTTTGTTTTACTGGTTAAGTATCTAATTATTTGGTAAAGAATATCTGTACATTTGATTAATTAAAAATGAATATAAAATGTAAAATAAAACAATAAGGATACTGGAACAATACGTCCTAATACCGGTACCAGTTATCAGGGTGTAACTATTGCATACGTTAAAAATAAGCAATAAATAAATAAATAAATAAATATCGGCAGATCGAAAACCCGTATACTCTGCCGCAGAATATTCACGACATGCGTAAGGCGTTCGCTCCATGCGCAGAGCGATGCAACGACATCAGTACCATCTAGCTTTGCGCAGAGTGCACCGCAACTTGCTATCCAGGATGCGCTTTCTTATCAGGCAACACCGCAATATTACCTGGGAGCGTAAAGTCAATATCGGATTTGAGCTACCAAAAACTCATGGTGACTTATACGGAGACTAAGAATGGAGTGCAAGTACACTCATACCAGATACAAAGGTATAAGAGGTCGGCTGCTTAATGAACCTGAAAAGAAAGCCACTGCGCTGGCTGATGAACAGGACAGTACAACCCACGGCACGATCCGCAGGTCCGCCAGACAATTAGGCAAAGAAGCTATCTTAGCGAGGACCCGAAAAATATTTTTTTGAATAGTGTTTAACGCCCGTTTTTACTACTCGGGCACAACAGGCGGTGGACACTGATGATACATGACAAAATGATAAATTGGGAAAGGATTTTTTTTAAGGAAGGAAGCGTTCCAAGCGTAAGTTTAGGGTACATCCCCGGCATTTGCCATTTATAAGGACTAAGGAACACCGGGGAAAATCTTAGTCAGGGAGTACGGTCCTGATGGGAATCGCACCCCAGACTACCCGCTAATGAGTCCGCGCCTTAACGACCTCGGCCACCCATGGCGGTAGTGAAAGCGCTGTAATTAACCACAAATGTATTGCTGTTATAACAAATAATGCCACTAGGAGATTTTTGCCACTAATAAGAGATTTCCAGATGAATTCGTCATCAAATTTCCGGCCTAGGACTAGTCCTCAACACTATTAGGAAATTTGTCTATAAGGTATATCAAACATTAGAATACCATCCTAATAGTTTAGTAAGAACGCTTGGCAACTATAATGCTGAGCGCGGTATTGGACGTACGGCCCATCCCCTCCATCGGGTGGTACTGGGTCCAGAGTGACAATATATGGGTTAAAGTACACCCGCATCAGCGTGCTTGGGGCCGAAATTATTCATTCATATTCTACAAGGTGAGATTGCGCATACCCACAGTTGACGCCTTGCCCAATGATTGACGTACTGCTGCAGTGCTACTGGAACCTTAGGTTAAATTAAGCAGATTTGGGCAAGTTAGGCACTTGGATGGGAGGCCAAATGCTCTTCCATCAAGTGTAAGGGAACAAGCCAAACTGTATGTTTGTACCGGCAAATGCCGGTAAGTGTCTGGGGATGCACTTATACCCCTCCCTTAGCCCCTTAAACCTTTCGACTACAAAAATCTTAACTAACCTTGGTAATCAGAGAAAGGCAGATATAGCCACATAATTGCCAAGTACTGCCAACAATCCGACTCGCATATTCGAGTCGGCCCGACAGGACGTAACGTAACGAGTCATAAAGAGAAATCCTAAACTTGCTCCATCAATTCTACACCCACTAAATCACAACATACATTCTACTATGCCCAAATCCCTTTTGTGGCTAAGCTCTATCTCGGGTAGGAACACAGTAACATTACACATGCTGCATACGAATTCACCCTGCCATCAATTGCTTGACTTGGCAACGAAATAGTCCCTTCCTCGTATCCAAGAAGATTACGGTGACCACACCACTCGAGATGTCCACCGCAGTCGTGGACGAAACGTCTGGGAAGATGAAGAAGAAGAATCCCAATGGATCACGGCCTTACAGCCCGGAAGATTCAGTTCGCATAATTAACACCGGCCATGAAAAGTTACGTTCTATAATATTTTAGCTTCTTTCGGGGGGGGGGGGAAGGTATAAAATTTACCCTTACAAGTTCTCTTCTTCCAACACAATGATCCGCAAACCTTTGACAAGGTATACTGTCTTGCACAATGGACCTCAGCACCATCATACTCATACATGTTTCTCCTATCGGTAACGGAGTATTCTCTCAACATAAGTGGAAGTTCATGCGTTACGAAGTTGACATACCTACTTGTTGGAATTCAGAGACCCATCTATGAAAAACGGTCCCTTAAAGTGTTGTCTCACTTTTACATTTGGGATTGCTTACTAATCAATAGCGCATGGTTATGCTTTAAAAATATTGTTTCGTCAGTAAACAAGAAAGACAAGTCCAGTGTTACAATTTACCGACTGTGAAAGTCTTCGTGTAGTTTTTAATGGCGAGAGACAGATGCGGATAAAACTTATGACGAGGCAGAAAACGTAATATTTGCCTGACTCATGTCACTTAAGAAAGACGAGATAAATTATTTCTGATGCAATAAATAGAAGCATTTCCATTTGAGAGTCCCCAAAACGTGAATGGATCTGCAGCAACAGCAAAAACTTATTTTGTTTCGGCAATCTTTTTAAAGTGCTACACTTGCACTTTTTCTTAGCTGATGAGATTTATTCTTCGAGATGGCTGTATTCTGTCTGGATGTTTTTCAGCTTACACTGCAAGAAAGCACGGCATTTACTTAACAGTAAAATCATTATTGTGTTTCAATATTTGCATAAATAAAAATTTAAAAAAAAAAAAAAAAAAAACACCATCCGTAGTACACTCTTATAAATTACCACAAATACTGACTATGAAGTCTCAATCTAATTCGCGTACAGGAAACGAAATGTACACCAAGACTGACAGTATACTGTGATATGTACACAACCTAGTAGCGACATTCAAATGGAGTAGACACATTTTGTTTAAAATATATTTAATTAAATATCTCCACTAGAATTATGGCAATTTCATTGTAGTTCTAATCTTTCTGCTTTTATTTTCCTCGTGTGCATATATGTTCCTTTAAAATGTATAAGCTTAATCATTTAATTAATAATGGATAAAAACTTTTTGATCATAACGGGAATCTATGTATAGACCATATTTTTAAGTTCCTACATGTAATTCCATTCTGTGAAAAGGTGTATCATTTGCAAATCTGTTTTCAAAAATATTTGCGATATTAATTTTGGGTGTTTCACGTGGTACAAGGAAAATTTTAAAAGAAATGGGCTTGCGGGCGCCTCTGGCGATCAAAATTTAATCAGAGCTGCCAATGTTGACAGTATGCAATTGCAAAGTTAGTAGATGTTTGCTGAATGAGAGTGTACAGAAATGACAGTAAGCGTGCAATTTAACTGATCTTATTTATACTTCACTAGCTGAATTACAATTGCTGTTTTGTGATCTACCTGGTCTTCCTAGGAGTTCATGATAATCTGTGCACAGTAATGGTACGCTTTGGTTCTGTGATTTGTAAGGTTATGGTTTCTTGTTGCTTTTAGTAACTTATATTACACTGATCAACAAAACCAGATTATTTTTGGTATAAAAATTAAATGACGTTAACTGCATTTTTCTTAACGCAAAATTAGAATTGATCTTCATGTCTCTCTAAATAATCAGGAATTTGTTGCGACATTACTTTCGAAATGTTAAGAATTAAGTACTTCGGTAATACTAAACGATGGATATCCAACAGCTTTAAGCACATGTAAAATTTTAAAACTATTTTCCGACGTTTATGTGGAATCCTTTTATTGTTCAATAATAATCAACTAGCGCAGATAATAAGGAACCTTTGCTTTGTTACTTTTTTTTTTTTTTTTTTTTTTTGGTTATAGAAACTGCTGTTTGAAACATTTCCTATCCTCATCAACAATGCAAAGATTTTGTGGATGAAATCTAAATAAAATGATTCTTCTGTGACATTTACTGCATTTGCTATATTACAGTAGATATATTTATTATTGGTTAACAAGAAAACCATTACATACAGTTATTACAATGATTGCCAGGCCACTATTTCAAATGATTAAAACAGTTATTCAAAATGTTCAGCATTCATAGTCTTATTTGTGACTAAATAAATATTGCTGCTTAGAATAAGCCCCAGTTTGCTGCACAAAGTATTTTTGTGGTTACTTAGGAAAAAAATCAAGTTTTGGCCACTTATTCTAGAAGCAGCTAGAGTTCTTGTCCCTGTTCTCCCATTGAAATTTTTTTACACACATTCATCTTCATGTGAAATATGCTTTACTTTATTATCTTAAGAACCAAATATATTGAGCCTTAAAGTAACCAGAAAATTATTTTGTAGTTTCACAGCAAAATTTCGTTAAGTCATAACTCTTGAAAGATTTGAAATAGAAAATTAATTGATAGCTTATTTTAAAGTACCAAAATGTGTTTCCTTTCGGTTATAAATATAATGCTTGAAATTTATTTTGTGCCTTTTATGATGCAAAAACTCTTAAAATACAAATAAAATGTATCATCTTCAATTTTGCTTAAATTATGCAGAAATTTTGCAAATAAGTGTATCTTTCTTATGTAAAAAAATGGTTTTGGGTTGTTAGTAAGTTTCAGAAATATTACACTTAAAAGTATCAATCATATTTAAACTTGCCTCTGAGGAAATTTTTCAGGAATTGCCAATTCTAATGGTGCTTCCTGAAATATTCCAAAAGTTTCGATGTCTGATCTGCCTCCCTTGATGACTATTTATCTGTTCTGCTACTTTCAGAAATGGGTTTGACCAAATACAAACTTTGATTTGTCATTACTGTTAAATCATCTTACTGTGAGGGGAACACAAATGAACATGATGACCCATGTGAAATCTGATTCTAAACTCTTTATTGTCCTCAAATTTGCTTCATACATAACCTAACCACCAGTGGTCATCAAACACCATAGTCACATATCCTCTAATAGTTGTCAAGGGAATAATTTTATTTGAACCACTAAATTTTCCAACAGTCACTAAGGAGCATCTTGAGATGTGGAATATTTCCTTGCTGTCAAAGTTAAGTTAGACAGAGGAATGAAAACATGGTACTGACAGGTTCCAACCACTGTTCTGACATTTTCAAATTTCTGCTTAGGTTCAATTGTATCTCTTCAACTTCAATATTAGGGACATACACCACATGTACAAATGGTAGATTTTCCTTTGTCCACAAGAAGAATTGTTCTGGTGTCAACATTTCATTCTGTGAACTAGAACGAGCAGCAAGGCATTTCATGGTACCATCTACACCATCATTAGGGGTGACGGGCATGTGAAGGGGCAAAAAATGCCATTCAGCTTGATTCCAAAATCAATTTATGAAAGCTTAAGTTGATGAATTTGTGCTTGTTTTTATACTGCGCTAAGCACCATTGTAAAAGAATCAAATCTTTGAAATATTTTCTTTCAAAAATATAATGAGATGTTTTGTACATTGCACAGTATCAAGAAATTAAACACTCTTAATATAACAGCAAAACAAAGATTTTGTTTTAATTTATTTATAGAGCTTTTGAGCTCCATAAGGATGAATGATGGCTTGCTGATTATTCCAGTGCAATCCGTAGACTGCATCGTGTACAAATAAATGAATACTTTTTTGAAAAATCTCCCAAAATAACAATTCTATATTTTGAAGAGATGTGTTAATATCTTTTAAAAATTAGGATTGCTGATGAACTATGAAGCATGGATGGTACTTTAAGTTACCTGAGGTTGTCATATTTTTCTACACATTCTTCTGCTAAGAATTTGATCTTATTGAGATTGCATATGTCTATAGTTAGCCACTGTTTAAACGTAACAAAATCAATCATATTAAATTCTAAAGAATTAATAAATAAATAAAAAATTAATATCTAAAGAAAAATTTCTTGAAGTACATCCTGCTCAGGACACTGTATAGTTGTTTGATAGAAATAATTGGTGGATTACAAATCATCAAGGCTAGTAGATGTTTAAATTAATGGATATCATTGTATGATTCAGTTGAACTACACACTCTTAAAGCTTCACTTACTTTTCATAAATGTATGGAACCGGTTTCGAGAACATTTTGTTCCCATCTTCAGCCATGCTAAAGTTCAACTGTCGGATCATTCGTTGAGCTGTGGGAATGTATATTCTGCTCTGGTGGCAGTGTGATAAACTTGTAGTTTATGTTTTCATCCCCGACAATGTCGAAGTTCATTATTTTGTATTTGTAGATGTAGATTTTCTTCCAGATTGCTAATTCCGTAGGTCTTTGTACTGATTTTAATAATTTTGCTTTATTTATTATATCATGATTTTGTGTCCAAAAATGATATGCTACTGCTGATTTCTCTATTTCTCTATTTCTCTATTAATAGAGAAATCAGCAGTAGCATATCATTTTTGGACACAAAATCACGACATAATAAATAAAACAAAATTATTAAAATCAGTACAAGGACCTACGGAATTAGCAACCTGGGAGAAAATCTACATCTACAAATACAAATACAGCATAATGAACTTCGACATTGTCGGGGATGAAAACATAAACTACAAGTTTATCACACCGCCACCAGAGCAGAATATACATTCCCACAGCTCAACGAATGATCCGACAGTTGAACTTTAGCATGACTGAAGATGGGAACAAAATGTTCTCGAAACCGGTTCCATACATTTATGAAAAGTAAGTGAAGCTTTAAGAGTGTGTAGTTCAACTGAATCATACAATGATATCCATTAATATGATTGGCTTCACTGTGTTAGTTCCAATTTACATTTAAGATGTTTAAATGTTGACATATCTTTTTCAAGATCCATGTTTCTTAAGGTTTCATTTTACTTAATGGCATTTGCCATAAATTTCACATTCTGATTACACCAATTTACATAATGAGTCCTAGCAACTGATGCACAATATCTTCAACAGACTCACTGAGTCTGCTTACTTGGTTTGGGATTTGGAAATGAAAGTATTCCTTTACACATAACCAGTTCTTTCGCATTACTGGGTAACCAATTCATTGTTTGAATTTTTTTTTTTCAATTTTGCATGCACTCCAGCTGTTAGGCATAACAGTCAAAATTTTAATTTTTCCATTACTTTTTTTATGTGTATCAAATCATTTCATCAAACTCTTTGACCGTCACATGTTCTGATGGAGCCTGAGTCTGAGAGTCTTTCTTTGAGAACGGTGCCATAGAGTCTTTCATTGTTTATCTGTATGTAGTTATGATCTTCTTTAGTTTAGTTCGCATAAAATTTCTTTTTCAGTTTTGCTTTCTTTATTGGTGATCCTCCAATGAATTTTAAGAATATATTTAGTTCCTCAATGTCCATATAATCAGTATTATCTGCTGGAATATTTGTCACACACTTTGCTCATTCAGTCATCTCACTTAAATATGTTGTTGTTGATCTAATGTGCAGGATTTTTATCCATCAATTTTTCCCTGGCCAGTCAATATAATTTGTGTATTTTCCCATCGGGTGCAGCTTTCCTCAGTTCTGTGCATTCCAATAGATGTTCTCCGTTTAGAATCTTGTCAGCATTGCAGATCTTACATTTGTTATCATTCATAAAACCAAATCTTTGTAGATGTTCAGCCAGACAATCATGTTCAGTGCCCAGTCTGATAAGAGCAACTACTTCCTTCCTTGATAGATTTTTTATTTTATGTACTGTTTCTTTTATATTAGAATAATTTTTATTAGATATTTCCACTTGAATATTATGTTGCTATTTTTGTTCCATGGTCGTTTTGATATTTTTTAATTTTACATTGAATCCACAGGGCTTTATTGGTTTGAATATAGCACTGCCCCCTTTTTGGCCAGAAAGTCTGCATACTCGTTACCTATCAATCCCACATGTGCTGGTGTCCTCAGTAGCATTATTTGTTAAAATTTTGTTTGGAGTAATCTATAAGATCTCACGTCCCTTACATTGTAAAATTCATATGAACTATCATATTGTTCTATAGCTTGTATAGCAGAAGCTTAGTCTCTAAGAATCACTATTTTATTTTCTTTTATATCAGTCCTATAGTATATCTGTTCCAGCACTCGTTGTATTGCCACCATTTCACCCTCATAACTTGTGGGTTGTCTAGGCAGTGTGAAATAATGCAAGAAATATTTACAATATATACCACCTCCCACATTATTTCTCGGTTTGTCTGCAGATCCATCTATGTAAATTGTAAGCCACTCTGTTTCAGGAATTGGTTGTGTAGATATTCAAGTGCTATAGTTCTACATACCTCTGTCGAATCTTCTTGGTTATTTAATTGTTCTGTCAGTTTTTTATCTGTTACTATCTTAATATAATCCATTGGATTAGTTCTTGAGGGATATGGGATGTTCTTCTCTGCCAGGTTTAAATAATTGTAATTCTTCTCTAAGTAAGCTTTGTTTGTGATCTGTGTTTTTAGTTTGTGTTCTTTGGGTATTTGATGAAATCATTGATGTTTAATTGGGTTTGTTGTTAATCTTATGTATAATTGTGCCGCTTGTGCTTCAATGCTGGCTTTCATTGGATTATTATTCGTTCCTGCCAGAAGCGCATTTACTGGTGTTGTTTTCATGGCACCTATTATCAGTCTTAAACATTGATTTTGGCATTTCTCAATCTTATTAATATTTTCTTATGTTGCTGTTAATAACAGCTCACATCCATGTTTTAGTACTAGTTTTATATATCTATTATATGTTTTATTTAAAACTTCCATTGAGCTTCCCCATTTAAATCCAGCTAATTTTTTCAATGTTTCGTTTTATGGCGTTTTGTCTGATATTTTGTACATGGTCTTTCATTTTTAATTTCCTGTCCAGTGCTATTCCCAAATATTTTATTTCTTCTGCATATTCTATTTGACTTCCGTTAATTTCAAGCCCCTTTCATCAAAGTTTTTCATGGTGTAGACTTGATATTTAGTTTTGGCTGCATTAATGGTCATATTGTTTAATTTTGCCCAATTTTCTAGTTTATCTAAGACATGTTTTATTTTTTCTTCTAGTCTGATATATACATTCTTATCATTTTTTTCAGCCTGACCATATAATTACATCATCTGCATACATTGCACTGTTTATTCCAGTTTGTTTTATAGTCTTTGGCATATCGTTAATGCATTAAATAATAACGGACTGGGGTACTGCACCCTGTGCCACTCCGGTTTTAAGTTGGGTGTATTTGGATAATGTATTCTTCCATTTAACTGCAATTCATCTTTGCTTTCATCTCCTATAGCATCTAATTATTTTTTTTGGGCAATTCATTTGTATTAATTTTTTTATTAACATCACTTTCCATCCTAGATCAAATGCTGTTTGAAAATCTATGAATACTGCAGCTACTGTTACTGCAGCTATTGTTAACTAGTTTACTTTTCTCATCCTCTATTAGTCTTGACGTTTGGGGAACTGTTCAATATTGTCTTCAAAATCCAGCCTGTTCATCTGTTAATAAGTGGTTTATTTCAAGGTAATATATTAATCAATGAACTACCATTTTATCTGGTATTTTTGCCAGAATTGAGGTCAATGATATAGGTCTGTAACTTTTTGTTTCATTTGTAGTTTTTTGTGGTTTTAAAATTGGTATTACTAATGCTTTGCACCAGCTTGATGGCATATTCTCTTGTTCAAACCATATTTTATTAACAATTTCTAATAATATCTTTTTTGCTCTTATTCCAAGATTCTTAATGTACTCTGGATGTGTAAGGTCTGATCCTTGTTACTTTTTATTTTTTAGTGTTTCATTGCCTGTTCTAATTCTTCCAATTGGAACTTCGAATCCAGGGATACTGTTTGCATTTTTTCTATTTCTATCGTGTTGAATTTTTTAATGTTCTCTTTCTTTTATCAGGTGTTTTCCTAGTGTATTAACTTTCTTATAATGTTGGTTAATTTCATTAGCCATATCGTTGTTATTGTATATGTCTTTATTACCTTTTTTAATGTATATATACTTTTATTATTATTGTTGTACTTTTCACTAACATTAATGTGCTTGTATACTTTGGTACTATTGGTTCTATAGTCCAACCCGGTTAAGGATTTATCATAGCATGTCTCTTGGATACAATTAATTCTCGTCTGTAGATAGCAACTTTTATCCTCCATTCTATTACATCTTCCTTATTTTTATGTTTTGTGCTAAATCTCTAGCACTATTTCTTTCTGCTTTTAGTGTTTCTAATTTTTTGTTCCAAAAAGGTTTATATTTTTTTGGTTTTCCTTGGGGGATGTTTGTCTTTGCTGATCTTAACATTATGTCGTTAAATTCCTTAATCACTTGATATACATTCTTTGTTAAATCTAATCCTTGTACTTTGCTTTTGATATTTTTTTTTATATTTAGTCCAGTTAGCTTTTTTAAAATTCTAGGTATATCGTTTTTCAATATTTGGACAATGTTTCTTAGTATCCTTAATTGTGATTATAGCTCTATGTTCACTTCCTCTGTCTTCAGTAACCAATCTTCTTGTGCTACTATCTAAGTCCTCAGATACTATTGTGAGATCTGCATTAGTGGAATTTCCTGTATAATGCAAATATGTATTAGGATCTGTATCCTGATGTATTGGCTGTACCTGTGTAGTATTTATAAAATCCTCTAATAACTTCCCAGCTGGTTCTACATCTTTATAGCCCCATTGTCTTGAGTGTGTATTAAAATCTCCCAAGATAAATGTTTTCTTCTGTGGCTATTATCTCCATATTTAGATTTTGATTGCCAGGTGGGCTGTAAACTGTATACTTTTTCCCATTTTTATATACATTTTGTTGTGTAATTTCTGATTTATCTTGTTCATTCATTTCTATGATTATTTTAAATTTAGAATTTAATTTTGCCTTGACACCAACAATTATACCACTAGATACTTGTCTTCTTTTATTCAGATGATAAAGATGATAGTTTGTATATTTATAGTACTTGATATCGTCATTGTTACAGTTTGCTTCTAAGATGCCAAAAACATCTACATCACATTTCCTAATCATTTCATCTAAGTAGTGCTTTTTTGCTATACTTTTAGTGAATTCACCTGCATTCTAAGTTAATGTACTAAAAAGTACTGTTTTCCATTCTCTCTTTTTGTATTTGTGCATTATATTGGCTAACTTCTGCAGAATGTTGTAGCCTATTTAGCATTACCCAGGGACACCACATGGAAGCAGGCTACTTTATCCACCCACTTAGAAACATTGACATACTCTTTCTACAAGGTGCACAGAGCTTTTGTACTGGTACAAAGTATAAGAACTGGCTGTATACAATCCACATATTTAAGTCAGTTTTTTGAAGACTTTAGTGCATGATTGATGTACATATTTCCTTAGAGGATCACAACATTTTCTCTGATTCAGTTCATAAGGTTTTGTTTAAAGATCTTCACGATATGATTATATGAATTTTAAATATTGTTAGAAAAACATGATATTAAATATGCAATATTCTTTTGCTTAAGTGAAAGATCCAATTTCTTATTAAAGCAGAACACAATTTTAAATATTGTTAGATAAACATGATATTAAATATGCAATATTCTTTTGCACAAGTGAAAGATCTTCACAGTTTCTTATTCGAGCAGAACACACAATAGCACATAAAGATTCTGATGCAGAGCATGAAGAGGAAGGCTTAGCTACAAATGAGCAATGTACAATTGACATAACTTAAAGAACTACGAATTGCAGAAACTGAAGTTTAAAATCCTCTAAAATAAAATATTTTAACATTAGTTTGTTGATTTTCAATGTAAATGCATTAAAATTTTATATCCTTCCTTGTTTTGCTTGCTTGGTTGATTGCTTTGCTTGCTTGATTACCTTAATTATGTGCTTAACAATATGTTTTCACACAAACTGTTTACAATGTAATGATAGCAAACCTAGAAATATACAAGAAAAAATATCCCCAAAATAATAGCCCAGGTGAAAAGACAAAATTTTCTTATTCATAATTACTGTAAATTGTTCATGTGATCTGTTCTTAAATGCTTTTGTTAAGCCAACAAATTGTTATTATTTTCGAAATGCTAATTTAACTTTTACAAATACAATTCTATGTTATTAGTTTTAAGGATTTAAATTATAAATAGGAAAAAGGTATTTCATTAATAGTTTAGTCTTATTTTAATAATGCATTTTTTTTTTATCTCGGGTCATCACTAAGACAAAATTAAACTTTTAGAACTCATAACAACTTTTGAGGTAACAAAATACTTACAGAATAAGTCTGAATAAAATAATATAAATAAAAAATATTATAATAACTTACAGCACTCAATACAGAAGCACTATGAACAATTTTAATCTTAATAAAAACATTGTTACCATGTAAACTACTGGAGCACCCAAAATACATCTTTGTATGCTTATTGTTGCAGTTGAAGGTGGCTATCACACAAAATTTGAAAGAAATTGGAGAATGATAAATTTTAGTAATTTTTCAAAATATTTTTTTTTTTTTAAATTGAACATTAGCATTTTCAAAATATAATATTGCTAAAGAATTGTAAATAAAAAATTTGAAAGTACTTTTAATGAGTTACAAAATGGGCTACATTAAAACATTCATGTTCATAATTTTAGCAGAGTCATTTAACAATAACTAAAATGACATTTTTCATTGATTTTTGGTGAGAATTTAAATTATTGTAACTTTTCAGTTGTTGTTCAGATGACACAAATAAATTGCATGAAGACTGTTGAATATAGAATGAATGTATATACAAATTTTCAAGCAAATCTAAAGGGGTCATGTTTCACTTTGTCTATATGTTTTTCAAAATCAAGAAATTCATATGCTTTACTAGAAAAAAACGAAGCAAAGTTTTTGGTCAAACCATTTAACCTAGATCTAACCAAACTTAATGTGAAACTCATCTTAAAAGTATCGCAAAACGGAAGAAATTCAATAAATTATTTCATATTATGGAGAATATAATGATGCAACAGGTTTGATGGTGCACATAATCTTTTGCTTTCACATGTTTACCCTTGAAGTGTATGTTGCTAGTGAGCCAACATAGTGGGCCGTCTCCTTCCATATTTTGCAATTTTTGACTTCCTGACACTGCTACACCATAATTTGCTTCCAAATACTAATAGCTGAATCAACAGATTTTTCAAGATCCTTATAAATCTTCCAAAAATGCATAGAAGAACCTCAGACTACTCTCGCTTTTTTTTTTTTAAACAAATTCTTCCTTTGCAACTATTTAAAGTACTGGCACCTGAAATATCTGATAACTTTCTGATCAACTCCCCTGAAACTCTACCGTCAATCAGTTATATAACATTTTCCAAATATGTGTCAACCTAATTTTGTGTTCTCCATTCTCAACAACTGCTGTTTCCATTCAGATTTTTTTTTTTAATTTATTTATTTATGGACGCACTTTAACATCTCAGATCAGCGTCCCATTCAACCCAGGGCGTGAAACGGCCGACAAATTTTGCTCAGAGGCCTCTCTTTCAGGCTTGAGGTTCTTTTTCGTGCCGTAAATGTACGACACGGGACCCACAGCTTTACTTCCCTTCCGAAGGAAGCCATACTTAGGATTTTTACACCCGAAAAAATCCATTGGTCCTGGCCGGGTTTGAACCCGCATTTTGGGTTTAGGAGGCAAGTATGGTAAGTTTCCATTCTGCCATTGTCACATATATAATGGACATAAACCTCTCTAAAATGGAATATCAATCCACAACAGTTGTTACTGGTAATGCTTCTGGCTAGGTAGCAATAGGAACAAAATTAAAACAACAAAACAGTAATCTTGTTCCAAAGTTACTTTTTCCCTCTAAAGCAAAACTTCCAAAAATAGTAGATTTATAAAATATGTATTTAATCTCTTCTTTTTAGCATATTTGGATGATATCTCACAATGAAATGCTGTAGTTTCCTTATAAATTCAATAAAATAGCTTACATATTTCCACTAATTGAATGATCCATATGATCTTTAATTCAATCAGTGATTTGAAAATGGAAACAAGCTCAGGGCCTGTAGTTTTGAGGAAACCCAAAAATCTTGATAAATTCCAAAGCTTGCTCGCCGGAGAGCTATGTTCCACAGCAAACTTACAGAACTTTTCATTGTTTGAGCTATTCATGGATTTCGATTTAACAGTAGTATGACTTACAGAATATTTTTATACCTTGGATTGTATCCTTTATAAAACTATTCTATAACTTGTTGTGGAAAGTAACAAAATATTGTTTTCATTGTTTTAATTTCATTATAATTAAACAAAATAATACTCTGACATATTTCTCTTGAAGTTGATTAAACATATTCTGCTATGTAAACATTATAAAATTCTCTCAACAAATTATAACATTCTAGAGCTAGTCATCAGGATCGACATCAGTTGTTGTCTACCAGAGAATTTTATAGTAGAAGTACTTATATTCCTCTGGGATATACTGTACTGTTTTTCTAACATCTGCTATTTTCTTATTGTTGATGGAAACACCAACTGCATCATATACTTTTTGGGAAAGCAGACCTGAATTTCCATTACTTTTTGCCAACTTAAAAGAGTGCTGGTTAATGCCATCAAGTGACTTGAGTTATCCAAATTGTTCTTTATTATATGTTAGATGTTTATACTTTGAAAGAGTTAGCCCAGGATCACAATGAAGGCTGCCAAGATGAGGAATAGCTTTGGTTTCTTCTTAAAATACATAGGCCACCTTTAGCTGTTCTTCTTTTATGTACCATTAATTCTGCAACAACAGCCATTTTAACATTTTCATTCAATGATGCAGACTTGATCTTTACATATAAATCCTAGCACTTCGAGCATGCATTCACCTGAAGACGACCAAATTTAAATCCATAGTTTTCATTGTAGTACTTTAGATAGGTAGAAAGTCAGTCCTGGTGGAATAGTGGTTACCATACTAGCCTTCTAAACCCAAGATTGCGGGTTCAAACCCGGCCAGGATTGATGGATTTTTTCGGGCATAAAAATCCTAAATATGGCTTCCTTCGGAAGGGAAGTAAAGCCTTGGGTCCTGTGTTGTACATTTACGGCACGAAAAAGAACCTCAAACCTGAAAGAAGAGGCCTCTGAGGAAAATTTGTCAACCGTTTCACGCCCTGAATTGAATGGGACGCTGATGACCTGAGATGTTAAAGAGCGTGCGTAAATAAATCAAATTAAAAAAAAACAACTTTATATAGTATGCATTCTTCACACTTTTTTTAAGTCTCTGTTCTCTTCACAGAAGAGTTAATACATCTTTATAACATTAAGTTGGAGGCCTAGGTGTGTGAGACGTTTATTTAAGTAATGGTTTGGTGTCTAGGAAATGCCCTGATAAGTTTAACTATTTTACGCTGCTTCAGGGACTACATTGCTATGATTAACATACTTCTCATGCTTATCAACAGGAGATTTTCCTTGAAATAGGAATGTTTGGCAATATACAGATATCCCAACAACAGCATACTAGTTCAGAAATGCGTGTTTACAAACAAGAATTCTTCTGCAACCTAACAGCACATGAAAGATGAACGACGATGTTCTTGTCTGTGTATGTCTTCTCTTCTTGGCCATTAGAAAGATATCTTGTTCATTTGTGGTAGATCCATTAGGTCTCTGTGATAGAATAACTATGTTATCAACATAGAATATTTATTTATGCACTTCAGATGGCAGCTGCAATCAGAACTTGGTTTCTTGGCATTCATAACTCTACCCTTCCCAGTAACATACTCTGTCTCAGCTAAATGAGATCTTTTTCTCTTCTCATGAGCATAACCCTCAATATTCAAAACCCTTTCCTGTAATTCTTTTTTAGACATTCCCCTTCAGAACAGTATAAAAGTATAAAAATGACAAATAAGGTTGCAGTATGTACTACAGGAAGCTGGCATAACAATAATAAATAACAATTGTACCAACATACTCTAATAATCAAGTAAATAAATATTACCAACACAATAATAAAACAATGAGCATTCAAGGCATCTTTGATTTGATAACGGAAATATTGAATTTATTGCCAATTTAAAATCAATGAGAGTTTTAACTTGTATTGATTCCAATTAATGCACTACATTTTTCTATTTTACACTAATACAATACATTTTTCTATTTTACACTCTCAACTTATTTCTGCAAAAATATGGATTTATTTTCTTTAACTACACCACGATTTGTAAAATAGTGTATTATATTGCCACAGCTTTAGTTTATGCTTTCAATGTTGCATAACCTGCTCCCCAAACAGCCTGAACATACATTCATTTTGCTACTCGGCAACTCACCACCAAGTGGCAAATGAGAAAAATGACTAGAAATGGAAACTACTATCATCAATCACTGTCCAGGAAATAATTATTGGTATTGCTGTTAAACCAGCACCAATCAGAAAACAAACCACTATGAACCCTAACATCATTCACAAAACTCCCAATGCTCCAGCTGTAGCCCATGTATAAATATTATAAAAAATTATTATAAAATTCATTTTTTGATGCATAGTTTCAGTCATCAAAAATAAACTAGGATTTAAATCACTTAATAGATGTAGTATAACTACTGTCAATGAAAGGAAATTTATAAAGTAAATAGAAAAACTTAATTTTTAAATCCTTGTAACCAAAGCAATCACTTTTAATATCTCCTTGGATTTTCCAGTTATATTGTTCTTACTGGGGTTTCTCTAACCTTATGTTGTGTATTCTAATGCCAATTCACTTGCCTGATCAGGCATTGGAGTTCCACACACAGGCAGTAGAGGATAGTAGAGTAATCCATTTGTAATTTATGTACCAATAAATTGACGAACTCTGTTAAGCTGATTGATGATGGTGAGCATGAGATGAGATGATGGAGCAGTGACAGAATGAGTGGCAGTGGCAGAATCAGTACTTGGAGAAATCCTGTCCAGGTGTCACTTTGTCCACCATAGCTACTGGGATCAAACCTGGGCTGTTTTGGTGGTAGGCAAGCTGTCTAACCATTCATGACAATGGCAATTTTATATTCCCTGATTTCTCTTTTGTATCCACAGAGAACTACAAACTAATGGTCATTTATGGTTGTTATATAGAAGAAATGCCTTCAAACTAATTTTTGACTCATGTGTGAACATTTGCCATTCATATAACTGATGTTGACATTCCCTAACATGTCACAATATGCTACAAAATGACCCCAAGAGAAATAATGTATAAAACTATGATTGCAGCTATAATTACAAAATCTTATGCATTTTTATCACATTATCACTACTCAGATTGCCTTTGGGTTATCCAACATTATCTTAGGAAAACTTTTTACTTTGTGAGACAGGCCTCATTGACAATGGCACATTAGAATATTTCACCATATGCTTCATTTTGAATATGATCCATGTAATGTTTATTAAATGGAAACAACAACCAGTTGAATGGTCCTTAGATTCTTTCCATATAATAGGGATGTGGCACAAACCATTTTTTCACAAAGTGAGAAGCCAAAACATGATATGCAGCATATTAAGAGTTCAGTTCCTATCAAAATCACTCATTTTGCATCTGAAGTATAGTTAGTAACATTTTAAATGAATGGCATGAATTCTTATCTTTAAAACTTAAAAGGCAGTTTACCACATATGCAGCAAAAAGTTTGAGGTTAATTATATATATACCTTTTTCACATTATTGAAAATTAGCAAGTACTTTAATAAAATGGAAAAAAAAAAAAAACATACATACAAGATTTAACTTGGGCCTTCTCTTAAAAAAGGGCTTGGATTTGAAATATTGTATTTCTAGTATGTTTTATTAGTTTGTGTTTCTTTTTTAAAAGTACTGAACAGTCTGTTTATTGTGTTTTAACATTACTCATAAAGGTTACTTTATTTTTCTCAACTTGATAGGTGTGTGTGTATAATAAAAATGAAAAGTAATTTTTGAGATGTGTATGTTAAATATCAAGAACTAGAGAATTAAAAGTTAATAAAGTACTTAAATAGTACCACAAAATCTATTTTACTACTTTTTAAGTGAAATTGTCTTAAGAATAGATGTGTGTGTGTGTGCACGCGCATTAATAATAGTTTTAAAGGAAAATATTAGTTTACTCTAATGTAATGAAACCATAAATTGTAAAGAATTAGTTTTTAATGTGTATTCATGATTTTATAATAACTAATTTAGTTATAGAAGCATTCCAACAGCTTGTTTCATCCTAACAACAATACAATTGGACACTAAAATGTACACATCTGCTAAGTGAATTTTGAATGTTTTTTCATTTAATAAAAAGATATTAAAGTAATGTATTAATTTAGTATTTAAATTTATTGTAACCTAGATTTAGCATCGGATATGACAAAGCCATACGTTTTTGTAATACAAACAAGGTTTAGACTAATCTAATCTAAAATACATGCAGATGCTTCTAATATCTTACTATGTAATTTGCTGAATACTTACAAAACTTAAAAAAAATAAATATCTAGAAATAAAATCTATTGTTTGTCTATTAAATATTTTAGCAATTTCAGTTGAAAGCATTATAAGCTACTGGAAATACTTTTTATTCTCACCAATATTTGACTTTATTTTACTTAAGTTTAAAAAGTTTGTATAAAAGTTGCAGTTAATAGCTTATGTAAAAGTTGCAGCTTTTTTATGCTTTTTTAAAAATCTTCAGAAAATAACTGTATATGGGATATTGTAATTAGTTTTGGCAAGAATGAAGATCATTACTTTGTAGACATTTCTTTAAATTAAAGATAATTCCCAATACCTCCACCAGTAGGCAAAGAGTAAAAGCAAAAGTGGACTTCTGCATTTTAAGTAACATTCAACCTGCTAAAGAAGCTAAGTTTGTCTCACCAATATGTAAATGTTCACATGTGATCTTCATTAATCACTCACAGCACTTTTTAATTGTGTTGATGGTATTAAAATTGTTATATCTGTTCATTGTGTAATTTTAAGTACAGGATCTTAAAAAATATGTTGTGGTGCATGAAGAACAGCCTCTCCTTAAATATATTAATGGAACAATTTATATATGTCTTTTAAAACATTAAAAAAATACTTTGCACGTGAGAAAATTTATTTTTGGCACTTGTTACTGCAAGTGTATGAAAGAATATCTCTTCCAACTCTTATCACAAATCCTCTTGTGCACTCCTGAAATAATATAACAAATTACTCATGAGGAAATCACTCAACTTCCTGAAATGTTTGAAGCTCCATCAAACCCACAAACAACAAGGATAAGTCCTTAGTATTAATTTCAGTTTCAATGTGATTATTTCTGTATTATTTTAAAGAGGAAATTAGCACAAACAAAACTTTTTCTACAATATCCCCTGTTTTATTGACAAATCTCTCTCTCTCTCTCACACACACACACACACACACACCTGCATGTGCACACATACACACAGAAAAAATTCAGATTTATGAACAATATTTTTAGATTTTTCATCCATTAAAGAAAAGATTTTTTCTAAAGTCATTTGATTTTATTTAATCAATTTATTTCCCATGCATTCTGATAATTGTATCTATAATGACTGTATCTATAGTGTGTTGTTTGCTCACTTTGCCTTGCCTCTGAAATCAGTGATTTAAACTTGAAGCATATGGTGCCATTAAACCATGGAAAAGTGATTACTCCTTTATTGTATAAGCAATCTCCTCAGTAATTAAGAAATACAAGCTTTTCATTAAAATTTTAACAGCATTTCTATATTATTCAATTTCAGCTTTAGTCTACAAATGTAAGTAGCATAGTATGAATAGGCTTGTTTTCATGCATGACATGAAAAATTTCCTTTTAACTGCACCCCTATCAAATTCAGATTTATCATGCTTTTCCAGTATCTCCAGTTGCTTTTTTTTGTAAATAGCACATTATTAAAAACACCTTTTGTTTTTTGCCGAATGAATAAGTAATTTCTATTGTGTACTAAACATACACTGCAGAAAGCACCAACTTTATTTTTGTCAAAAACAAGCCATTTATACTTTGCTTCCCATGAAGACTTAAAAATTTTTATTCAAATTTAATTTTACATCTTTTGTGGCCTACTGGAAATATGTAGGAGGTACTGATGATGAGATGTGCTTGTGAGCAGTTATTATCATCTCAATTGCTTGTGGTTTGCAGGATAATTATCAGCCATCATGCCAAAATTATTACCATCAGATGGCTTAGGTTTTACTTTTTTAGTAAAATAATAAAACAAAGCGTTTCCTTGATACTTATGTTTACCACTCATACAATTCAGATCACAATGTGCTCAACTGAATACTGGGGTTTATGAAACAAATATTTAGGACAGCCCTGTCCAATGCAGCTCCCATGGGTGCATGTCGTCCATGATGCCTTTTTATGGTACTCGGCAATTAATTTCAAAATTAAATTTTAATTAATATTTGAAGACAGTTTTTTCCAAAATTGAATAACTTTAGAAAATTTGTTATAGTGGCATTTTTATTCTACAAAACAGGTTGGCTTCTTGAAGATACTTTATTGCAATGCCATAAACTGCCTACCTTGACAGAGTCTCACCAGGATGACAATTAGGCACCTAATTTGCCCTCAAAGTAACTTTAATCCCAACAAAACTGTGCCGCAAACAATGAACAAACTATTTATAACAGTCTTACAATAAGAATGTTCTAAGTTCCTTGCTTTCAGGCGAACATTCAGTATTACTTGTGAGCTTGTGGAATACATTTTGAGTGCCTTGCGTTGTGATAAGTTGTACATTGAACATGTTTTAAGTATTTCTTTTCATTCCTATTTAAATTATTCAGTTATTAATCAGTTTTATTTTAAACATAACTCTTCTTAATATGACTAAAAGGGGGGGGGGGAAATGATGGCTTTAACATAAATGGGAGAACCAGTACTACTTTCTTGAAATTAAAAGAAAATTTGTGTATTTATTGCTTTTTTAAAAACCAAGGAAAACTTGTGTGTTTATTGTGTAATACTAGCATGTTCCTAAAAGAAGTAATGTAGAAAAACATATTTTGAACAATGACAAAACCTGTAACAGTGAATTTCCTGTGAACTCTGGACTAAGAAGGCATAAAAAGAATATCTAAAATATGAATTAGCATTGCAACGATGTATGTTTATGAGTTCAGTTCAACAAATGCAAGGATAAAGACTTTCAGTGAGGAAGTAGTAAAAGAAGCAAGCCATGTTAAATGCTGCTGAATTTCTGTTCGATTTTCACTAAATCTGCACTTATATCTCCATCAAAGGACTTCAGTTGTTTCACCAAGCTGTTGCTAGACATGTTGAACAAGTTTCTAATGTGGAATCTCAATTACATGAGCATTTGCAATCATCTGAATATTTTTCAATCCATTTTGATGAAAGCGCTGATATGTCTTGACATTTGTGTATTAGCTAGAACTTTTTTTTTGATGATTTTACGGTAAAGGAAGAGTTTGTCAAATTATTGCCACTTTATGGACACATTAGGGTAGAAGACATATTTAATGCATTTCTTAAATTTGTCAAAGCTGGTAACTTACTACTTTCAAAGCTTGTTGTTGTAACAACTGATGGGACGCTGTCTATGATTGGTACAAATAATGGGATTTCTTTCTCTTTGTGCCAAGGATTAATCATTTCCAAATTTTTTTATCTTTTGCCAAACATCGTGAAACTCTTTGGGTCCGAATTTGGTAATAGATTTAGCCAGTTTTTAATGCTTGAACCAGTGATAATGTTTGGTATTGATCCCTTTGCTTCTGTTGACTTTTGTAGCTTTGGAGGAAGGGTGTGTGAAAACTTTGAATATTATAATCCTGAAGAATTAGAAATGGAAATTTTAAGTGTTTAATCAGACATTTCTTTGAAATCCTGCCTATGCAACATGTGAAAATTTCTGGAATCTGGGCAGACAGTAAAACATATCCCATTGCCCATAGTGTTACTCTGAAATAGTGCTCTTGTTTTGGTTCAACATATCTTTGTGAAGTGTTTTTGATGGTTTATATATAATAAAAAACAGATTCAATTCTGGATGACACATTAAGAGCAGCCCGTTCCAGTTACACACCAGATTTTCCTCAATTTGCATCGAGCATGCAGTGCCGAATTTCATGCTTATAATTATGTGAATATATTTTCATATATTTGTTAATTTCATATTTATTATTATTATTATTATTATCATCATCATCATCATCATCATTATTATTATGATTATGATGATGATTATTATTATTATTGTTATTATTAGTTGTTGTTGTAGCACTAGTAGCAGTAGTATTGAAGTAGTGGAATCAGAATTTGGTGCTGTGTACCCCTAGTTATCATGCATATGTGCCTGAACACAAGCAAATTTAGGACAGCCCTGAATTAGGGTATGTGCAGATGGCAGACTACTGTCAATTGACTATCATGTCAGTGGAAACAAAGCTCACATTGTCAAACATTTTATGCAATTGTTTACATTACATGAACTGGGATTGTCGTCCAGCACACATTTTTGCCAGAATTCACTAATTATATCTGACAATAGAAAACATAAATAAAGAAATAAATAATTTTATTTGCTGTCAATAGATTTGTGCACATAAGTATCTAGAGTGAACAATAAGTATGTATAAGTTTAAAACATTAGTCAAAATAAATCAGTTCATAATATAGTTATAAAGTATAGCATAAAATATAGCAAGGTTTAACAGAATCAATATACAATGACTTATCATTTGAACATTTTAGTACACAATTGCAGAATTAAAGAAGAATTTATCTATAATTATCTACAATTCATCCACTCTATAGAGGCATTTCTTAATCAAGAATTCTTTTACATCTTTTTTTAAATCTCTCTCCTTTTTTAAATTTTAGAGCCTCTGGTAGTTGTTGTACATAGTTATGCCTTTGCTAAATGGATCTTGTTCTGGTGCTTTATTTGTGTAAGGTGATTTTATACAGATTAGCTTTTTCCCATTAATAGTTAACAAGTTAATAAGTCTCTTCTGAGTCAAAATTTATACACATGGATGTGGATGAGGGTCCATCAAACATGTCCTGAATAAATCTCTAATGAGTAAAGTCATAAAGGGTGTGCTTAAATAATTTGACTTACGAGAGATTGTTAATGTGCATTTCACTATGTTAGATTCCACATGCAATTAATATTGAGTTAACAAGTTATTTTTCAAAAGATTTTTTGACATTAAGCTCTTTTATTAAACCTGCAAATAATTCATATAGTGTTTCTGTAAAATTAATAGCCTATTTGGTTACCAATTGAAGTTCGACTCTGAAGGAATTGTTAATGCTCATTTCACTGTGTTAGATTCTAAATTTAATAAATTTGAAAGTTATTTTTTTCTAAAGATTTTTCAACATGGTTATTTTTTAAACCTGTAAATAATTCTTATACAGCATTTCTGTAAAATGAATAGCCTGTTTAGGTTACCAATTGTTGTGCTACTCTAAAGTTCCTTACCATACTGTAAATGAGGATAAATTATGCCATAATATATGATTTTGAAGGTACCTAAACTTAGGCCTGGAACGCTTCCTTCCTTTAAAAAAATTCTTTCTCAATTTATTATTTCATCTCGTATCATCAGTGCTCGTCACCTTTGATGCCTCAATAGTTAAAATAGGCATTAAACACTATTAAAAAAAAAGATGGGGAGAATATCACTCATCAGTAATTGTTTGAATTCTGCAGAAGGGGTAATTAAGTAAATATGTATGAGAGGATGGTTATATCCTTCTGGTGACCCCTTCTGGTTGAAAAGCCTTGGGTCTTGGGTCAAATTCTTCTATGTTTTTTAAGATAAATGTCATGAAAATCTTAGAGAGCATTTTCTACTGTTGTAGAACTCTCTATCGATTTAAACTGAGATGTCAGTGAGCTAATAATTACTTTTTTAGTGGAATGGTTAGTCGAACCTATGAAAACTTTTTTTTTCATTAACAAGTTATTTTGTAGATTCCTATTATGTTAAAGAAATACCAAGCAAAATATAATTTCTAATTTAGCAGTATATGTGAATGTTATTTGGCTCCTTTATTCTTACTTTCAATGCACTCCATGAGATCTGCAATGTATGGCAGAAATGCTCCCTCCCTTTTTTTTTTGTGGGGGTAAGTAAGTTAGTTGAAATTCTTCTTTAAGATGTTGTGATTTGGTGATGCTCTTGCTGTGTGTGTCAATTATACTTTTTTGAGAATGATGATTAGCCATATGTATTGTCTCAAACTGTCATGATCTAGGACTTCTATTACCTTTCTCCAAATTATGCAACTAAAACATCAAGAAACGAAAGTGTACCATAATTCTCTATTTTAATAAATTATTTCATTTTATTCCCACTTTAAAGTAAACAGATACTTTACAAATATTGCTCTTATTCTTATTAAAATCTGCACATAACAGATACTACTCCAACCCTCCTTTGCTGCCAAGTATGTAACTATAATGTTTAAAGGTTTAGAACTGCAAATTAATAATTTAACAGTTATTTCTTTTGAATTACATTGTTCAACATTATGTGTTACATTGCGCTTTAATGATAGGATTTTTTAAATATAACATGAAAATGTTTCTTTTTGTGATTTTCATCATTACTCCCACTGATTACCACCACTACCATCACTACCACCATCATCAACTCCAGTATCATAACAGCTGCCTTTGTCTTCCTCTTTGTCCATCCATTGATCCATTTCTATCCCTCTGGCTTTGATAGCCTCTTGTACACCCTCCATCCAAGTCTTCTTTGATCATCCTTTTTTCTTTCTTTGTTCTAGTAATCTTTCCATTATAATTTTTGGCAACCTTTGCTCTGGCATTCTTTTGACATGTCCATACACTATAATCTTTATCTTTCAATGATGTCTAAAATGTCCAGTTGCTCTTGAACTCCCTGAATGTTTATTTTGTGTTTTTTCCATTCTAAATTTCCCAACTGATCTTAAAACATCCATTTCTGTATCCTACACTTAGGCATTCATTTTTTACACTTAACTCCACTTACATAAAAATAAGTTGCGTTTCAGGAGAATCTCTACCATCTTTGGTTGCTCACTGAACTGCCGTTACTGGAAACAATGGCTGGACACCCGGATGATCCTATGGTGGCCTCTGTTGGTTGAAGTAGGAAATTGCTGAGTTCATCCGTAGGAGGAAACTTGAAGTTCATTAGGTTTTTTCTATTTTTTATTATGAAAATTTTTTCCCAAGCAGATATCTCCAATGGGTTGTGAAGATGTTTCAGCAGTTTAATTTCCCATTTTATTTAATGATTTTTGGTCCAAAAGTGAGCTGCTAATGCTGATTTATCCACCTGCTTAAACCGAATATTCCTAAAATGTTCTTTCCTTTGAATTTCCAAATTTCTCTTTGTTTTGCCTATGTATCTCTGATCACAATCTGCACATTTTATCTTGTAAATTTCTGATTTCTGTTCTGTAGTATTGAGTGTTTTACTGTGCAACCCAATAAATTCTTGATGTTGTATCTGTTCTTTGGGGCTAACATTATCCCATATTCTTTGAAAATTTTCTTGAACTTGTTGTGCTAAATTGGATGGTAGGTGAAACTTTTGAATTTGTATTTTTCTTTTATGTTTTTCAGTATGGAAACTTCCCTTATCCCTTTTTGTCTTTTAGATTTATTGATTATTTTTATCACTGTGTCTTTGTTGAAACCATTGATTATAGCTGTCTTTATTATCTGTTGGTATTATATTCTGTGTTCTACTTCTGTGAGTGGAATATTCATCAATCTGTGTGCCAAACTGTGAAACACTGCATATTTATGTGCAATGGGGTTATAATTGTCATTTTTTATGTAATTTTCTGTGTGTTTTCTGTAAATTCCAAAATTCAAACAATCTCCATTTCTTATAATTTTTAAACCTAGAAATGGTAGCCACCCATTTCTCTTTTCTTCTGTTGGTAAACTGTATACATTCATGTTGCAAATTAAGAAGGTTCAGGATATCTATTGAGTGTTTCTTTGGTATTATTGCAAAATGTCATCCACATACCTATGCCATGACTTGAAAATTAAAGGGAAGGTTTTTGTGATATGTATTTCAAATGAACTCATGAATATGCTAGAAAAGGTGACAAAGGGTTTTCCATAGTTAGGCCTGAAACTTATTGGTAATATTTCTGTATTTATTCTGTTTTCTGTAAATTCCAAAATTCAAACAATCTCCATTTCTTATAATTTTTAAACCTAGAAATGGTAGCCACCCGTTTCTCTTTTCTTCTGTTGGTAAACTGTATACATTCATGTTGCAAATTAAGAAGGTTCAGGACATCTATTGAGTGTTTCTTTGGTATTATTGCAAAATGTCATCCACATACCTATACCATGACTTGAAAATTAAAGGGAAGGCTTTTGTGATGTGTATTTCAAATGAGCTCATTGAATAATTCTGCTACAAAAGGTGACAAAGGGTTTCCCATAGCTAGGCCTGAAACTTGTTGGTAATACTTTTTGTTGAAGCTGAAGTAATTTTGTTTAATGCAAATATTAGTAAGTTTTAATAAGTCTTCTATTTCTTCTGTTTTTAAATTTATTGATGTTAACCATTTCTTTAGCATAAGCATAAGTTTCTCTGTAGGTATGCTTGGGAATAAGGCTTTTACATCAAATGAAACCATTATATTTCCAACCGTAATTCTGCTATTTTCAAGTTTTTTAACTAGGCCAACTGAATTTTTAATACTCAAACTTTGGAATCTCTTAAAAAAATTGAAGACTTTGATCTATGTTTTGCTACCTGGTATGTGGGTGAATGGATATTGTTTATTATTGGTCTCATGCTGTTATCATTTTTATATATTTTAGGTCGAGCCTGGGTAGTACTGGATTACTCTGTGTGATACTCTGTTTTTCAGCAGTCAGCAGTGGATAGTGTGGATAGACTTCATTTAATGTTTTGTTTAACATCTTATTGCATTTATTGAGCAGATTCTTTTCAATTGGTTTGTAGTCTTTTCCTTTTAACATAGTTTCAACTGTATTTATGTATTCCTTTTTGTCTAAAATGATTATTTTATTACCTTCGTCCAGTTTTGTGTATATCACTGGTTTTTCTTTTAGTGGTTTTAATGTCATTCTGTAATTTATTGATTTTTTTGGTTTTTTTTTATGTTCTCCAAAACTTTTTTGCATTTACTTTTAGTGAACAATTTTTCCCTTTCATTTAGTTGTTGGTTGGCTATGTCTATGTCGGCTATGTAATCTTCTATTTTATCTGAGAAATCTATACAAGATTTTAGGCTTTTGTTTAGGAGATTGATTTCATGTTCCGAAAATGTGGCACTAGAAAGATTAACTACTTTATTTATTGTGTGTGCGTGAGGGTGGAACTATTTTTATTTGGTGTTTTTGTAAGTTCTGGAGTTTTTTCTTTAATTTCTGGTTTTTATTTTTCATTTGTACACTTAAATTTTGATGTAGGTGGTGTTGTAAATTTTCCCATAAGTGAAATCCTAGTTTTTTCATTAGTTTTAAATACAGATTATAATTATCTAAGTCTATTTCATGTAGTCTTTTATACTATAAGCTCTTTTCATTTTCAATTACATTTGTTTCTGCTGCCTTCTGGTGCATGCTATTGTTTATTTTAATGGTTTTTCTCAAGAATATCGGTGTGACTTTTCTTTTTAGACATAATTTTAGGAAGTTAATGTTGACCTGAATGTGTCTTTTTATGATTTGTAATTTTATATATGTTTTAATCTCCCATTTTGTATTACTAAGGTTTACCTTATAAGTTGTGAAATTATCCGTGTCTGTATTTGCCATTTTTTCCTAACCAATGGGTGTTCAATTTTGCTTCTTGGCTTGTTTGTCTTGTATATAAATATTGTATTTTATGAAGCTGTTGACAATGAAGTGATAATATATCCTAAACTTAGGTATTAATTTTTTATAGTAAACTCCACTTAAATAAAAATAAGACGAGTTTCAGGAGAATCTCACTGAACACCCATTACTCAAAAGACACAGCGACAAAAATTATCAATAAATCTAAAAGACAAACTAAGGGAAGTTTCCACACTGAAAAACACAAAAGAAGAATACAAATTCAAAAGTTTCACCTACCATCCAATTTACCACAAGTTCAAGAAAATTTTCAAAGAATATGGTATAATGTTAGCCCCAAAGAACAGATACAACATCAAGAATGTATTGGGTTGCACAGTAAAAGACTCCATACCAACAGAACAGAAATCAGGAATTTACAAGATAAAATGCGCAGATTGTGAGCAGAGCTACATAGGCAAAACAAAGAGAAATTTGGAAATTCAGAGAAAAGAACATTTTAGGAATATTTGATTTAAGTCGGTGGATAAATCAGCAGTAACAGCTCACTTTTGGACCAAAAATCATTAAATAAAATGATAAATTAAACTGCTGAAACTTCTTCACAACCCATTGGAGTTATTCACTTGGGAAAAATTTTTTATAATAAAAAATAGAAAAAACCTAATGAACTTCGAGTTTCCTCCTATGGATGAACTCAGCAATTTCCTACTTCAACCAGCGGAGGCCTATACCCTAACATCCGGGGTCTAGCCATTGTTTCAAGTAACGGCGGTTTGGTGAGGAACTGAAGATGGAGAGATGCTCCCATAGTGCGTCTTATTTTTATGTAAGTAAGTGGAGTTTAGTGTAAAAAATGAATACTTAAATTTATGACATGTTATCACTCCATTGTAAACAGCTTTGCAAGTACAATATTCATTTCTATGTTTAAAGCTCTTCACGTTTCCTGAGTATGAATTTGCCAAACTTCAGCAATGTATTATAATATACTTAGATTTATGGTTTACTGTATTTGTAATTTTCTGTTTTTTTTTTTTTTTTTTTTTTTTTTTTTTTTTTTTTTTTTATATTTTTGCTCATCCAAATTGAATTTAAAGCACTTATTACTTATTTTGTGATTCTATTATTAATTTCCACTGTATTGTATTCTGAATGGTCCAATTTTGTACCTAATGCCTAAATAAGTGAATTCAGGATAAAGTTTTAATCTTTTCCATTATCAAAATTAATATACCAATAATGCTATAATTATTATAATAATTATAATGTGGTTTGATTATTCTGTATGCAAAAATTAATAACATGGTTGACATTTCAGGTAAAGATGAAAGAAGAATTGCATGAAAATCAAGATATTAGAGTGCCCAGTCGAACTGCACACATGAAGCATGGTCCATTTGAAGAGTTAACTTGTGAAATTCACCCCAGAGATTTTGGCACTTACCATTATCCCAGTGGTGAAAACAATAGTTCCAGAAGTATAGCTATTGACACAATTGATCTGGAGTCATACCATGCACAAAAATGGCCAGTACATTCAAATTATGCAAGAAGAAGCATTGCCATTGACACCAGTGATTTAGATGCACATTATGAATATTATAAATGTGAGGGTGTAAAGTTGAGTAAAACAATTGCAACAGATACCCGTGATCTGGACTGTCATCGAAGGCAAAATACCACCACAAGTATAGCCATAGACACTGAAGATTTTAAAGTATATTTGAAACTGCAGAATACAGATGTGCACGATGATATAAAACAAGAAATTGCACAAGATAGGTGTAGTGAAGCAGAAACTGCAGACAATGAACTGAATGATAAAAGTTTCCTAGCCTCTATTGAAAAAAACATTAAGAAAACCAAAACAAGAAGTAGAGTTAATCACTCAGATGCAAATGATTTAGAGGATTCAGATAATGATTGGAGTGATGACAATAATTATGATGGAGGCATTGCTACCAATGACAATGCAGGATCTAGTGATAGTGATGAAAATAGTGAAATAATCATAAGACAGGATAGTAATAAAGCCCTTAAAGAAAATGATAGTAAAGATACACTGGTAAGAAAAATGGGAATATTAAAAGGTAGGCTAAAACAGGGTACAGATGGTGTAATATCAGCTAGAAGGTTTGAATGTGAAGTGTGCAAAGCTACATTTACACGAAAGCACAGTCTTCTGGTACACATGAGCATTCACAGTGGTGTGCGACCTTTTCCATGTTCTGGTTGTGGAAAGACCTTTTCTACTTCCAATCAGGCACAGAGACATGCTCGTATGCATCAGCACACGTTATCTGACTGCAGAGATGAATCAGGGTGGGTGCATATGCTTTGTCAGTGTTCTGAATTAGTATATGTAACACTTTATTTTGAGCATGGCTTTGTTTGAAAGTAAGCAGTAGATATATGGATACTTATAAATTATTTGTAGCCCTTTGTGTCCATTTCTGTTTCATTCTTGCTAGTTGCATGCACAGAGACTTCTTAATTTTCACTTCAGGAAAAACATAGTGCCGCTTTGATGCTATTTCATGAAAATATATTGTTTAAATACCTGTATTTCAGAAATTATAGCTTGGTTACAGGGAGTTAGCACAAGTGGTGATTGCAATTGCAAACAACTTGTGGTTCTTGTGAATGGGTCTGATGTTATATTACAAACTTGCAAAATGTAAGTGTTATCATCATTTACATTCTAATTTGCAAACATTTGATATTCCATTCAAAAGGGAATATGCCTAACATCATATCACAATAATTTAAATCACTTCAGACTTTTAAACATTTTGTTTCAAGCTGTTTCATAGCATAATTTCTTCATATTTTCTGTAGTGGAATCATCCAATGTCACGTGATAATGGTGCCAGAGTGGCATTTAGGTGTACCTGTACTCTTTCTTACACATATAAGAATGAGTGAATAAAGAGAATCTAGAGCACTTGGACTTATGCCTCTTTTGCTTGATTTTATTCTTAGAGCAACAAGCAAACAGGGTACATTCCCCAGACCTGTCTACTAGTTCATTTCATGTTAAAGACGGGGTGCTTTACTTCAGCACATTAACTTATATAACTATTATGAATATGATGATAATGATAATGGTATGCTGCTGGAAACCGATTATAAACTCATGTATTTAATATTAAAAAGGAAAATTTACATTAAACACAACCAGCTAAATAATTCATAACTCATAAATTATTTCATTGAGAGAGAGACCGCAATATGTTGGAGATCCTTCTCTCTCTACGATAGTCGATCCTGGTGCTCTAGTGGTAACCATACTTGCCTCGTAGACCCAAGATCGCGAGTTCAATCCCGGTCAGGGTCGATGGATTTTTTTCGGGCCTAAAAATCCTAAGTATGGTTCTTTCGGAAGGAAATTAAAGTCGTGGTCCCGTATCGTAGATTACGGAAGGAAAAGAACCTCAAGCCTGAAAAGAAAAGGCCTCTGAGCAAAATTTATCGGCCGTTTCATGCCTGAATTAAATGGGAACTGTTGACCGGAGATGTTAAAGAGCGTCCTTAAATAAACCAAATACTAGTACTACTTTCTCTACGCATTATTTTTTTTTCTCGGCGTAAACCACAAACTAGTAGTGCTGAAGGTATTGCTCGCCATGTCTTGCCCTTCAGAGTTAACAAGAGAATGCATAATTGTCATGTGGGAATGTGAGCGCCCCACGTGCGATATAGTATAGGCAGTAGGACGAAGCAAGAATTTTGTCCGCGATTGTATTCGCCGTATCAGGAAGAAGGTGTGGAAATTCTGGTGCTCCCAGGAAAATGACAGATTAACTACTGATTACAGAATCCTTTCTTCTCCGCAATATGGGGAAAACACACAAACTGAAAATAACGCGCGTACTTTAAAAAGCCGGGCTTAATGCTGTTGGAATTCACCACAGGCTTTCTACTAAGAAAGATTGAATATCGTGATGCTCGATTCATCTTCTGTTTGCAATATTTGTCCCTTCCTGTAGAAGTCTGGAATACTGTAATCTGGACAGATGAGAACGGAAGACTGGTGATCTGACAACACCAGACACTCTCCCGAGTACGTTGTTGTAAGAGCAAGAAGTGGCAGATAAATCTCGCGTTCTGAGGATGGATGACCGCAGATATGCGTAGAGAGCTTTATGAAGTGTGCAGCAACATGAATTTAAAAGAATACACCGAAGTGACGGAAGGCATTATGTTCGAGATGCATATCCAACTGAGGAAATACCTACCATTAATTATGGCATGTTAACAGTAGTGTGTACACTTTCAAATTAACGAACATGTGGTTTGCTAGCTATCGTGAAATCCATCTCCAGTTCCATTCCAGTCCCCACGACAAATTGATGTTGTGATTGACAGCGAGGATAGTGGGCTTGATATTGAAGTTACAGTTCTTCTTGTGTTAAAAATGCTGTTTATTATTTCGTACACTTTTCTTTCCGTTAATCCTATTCTTATTGAAAAAAAAAATCCTCTTCTTCACGCTGCATTATTAGGCAAAGAAAGCCTATATTATTTACATAATTGCCCTTTCTATTAAAATACCAACCTTATTGACAAGAAATATGTGTTTTTACGTTCTACCGTTAGACAGCAAAAGCTGCTTTATTGTTTATACTTTTTTCCCTTCCATCTTTATCCTATTGTTTCTAAATAAATCACAGTGTTTTAATATAATAGACGATTTTTCTTCTCGTGACCGGTCCATTCGTAACGGCTGGTCGGTCGGTTCAAAAGGTGCAACGGTGAACAGAAATCTAACTCCGCAATTATGGTTTTTGCGTAAGTTATTACTAATACATTTACTCGCCATTTTCATCCATGGTTATCGCGTAAGTTCTTGTAGCACTTAAAAGGTAGTTTACTCACCATTTTCAAACAAGAAGAAACTGGAAATGCCTCCCTTCATTTTCCATACTGTCTGGCATTGGCGTATGACATTAACCATTACCTCTGCATTTCCGTCCAAGAAATTTCTTCAGGAATACCATTTTTCAGTTAATTCGGTGTGTGGGTTTTTCTTTAATGCCTCCTAGAGGCAAAAATCGCAGGTATCGGAGGAGTTATATGTTGTTCGAGATGATTCTATCGTCAAATATTTCATGAATTGCATGCAAGGAGACATGGGCTGTATGTGCCGTTGTAGGGTCCTGTTGAAAATTCGCAAACCTACGTCTCCTCACATTCTGCACAAATCTGTCACTATTCATTTTCCTTTTTCTTTCTTTAATTCTTTTCTTAAGAATGTTCTTTCGCCGCAAATGGCGTACCACACTCCTATTTTTTGATCATGCATGGGTTCCTCGTGATGCAGGTTGTTTTGTAAATTAACACACCCACTTAAATGAAACGAAGATTTGTCCGTAAAGAAAATTAGACTGGAATAAATTTCTCCGTCTTGCACATTATTAAAAATCTACTCCTGGATGCAGGGTCTCCCGCTTTGTTTTTGCACTGCAGTAATTATAGAGGATTTTAATTTCAATAGCTTGGCGCATTTCGAACAGAGGAATAGGAAATTCCCGTTTGCTGAGAAATACGTCGAAGTGATTTTTAGGGGAACGTTCCGGAGTATGTCCAAACATTTCTGTGAGTACGTGTGTGACTGTGTACGCTTTTTATTAACAATATTCCCGTTTCATGGAATTTATTAACCAATCTGTGAATCGATTGGAAGTTGAATATTACGGAATTTGTAAAAAAAAAAAAAAAAAAAAAAAAACCATCGCCGTCCATCAGGAGTCGATTCTGTTTGCATGCATGAACCGTAAAAAAAAAGACTCTTTGGGGAATATAATACCAAAATTAATCATATTAACAATTAATACATTGCATTATGCTCACACCTAATAAATATTTCACTGTCACACAACACACAGGAACACTCCATACAGAGTTGTAATCACAACATGTGCTAACTCTCTTGTTAGTAAAGCAAACCTTTAGAAAAACACTTTCCATACTGGCAATGCAGAAGTTTATCCATTGAAACCAGCCTTAGTAGCACTGGCATTAACAGGAGATCCCATATTTGATCATTGGCAATTTGGACAATACAAACAGAATTTGATTTGGATTGGTTCAAGGTAGATAACACAATGATGTCCTTGCCAATGAAGTTTTAGAAATTGTGGAAATTGATTAATAATTAATTAAAAATTAATTACCTCTAAGTTGAAATATATCTGTGGCCTAATCCATGTAGTTGGTGATGGTGATTAAACTGTAAGATTAAGACACCTGAAGTATCACAAATAACTTCACTGAGAGTTTAGCAGCATTCTACATAGTGTAATAGTGATCAAGATTGGATCAATAGTCTTCCTGACTATATTTTTAAATGTTCTATATAAGAAAAAAGAATTCTCTTTGGCACACTGAAAAATGAAGAAAGAAATGAATGTTCTTTGACATTTATACTTGTTTATAAATACTAAAATAAAAGGCAGAAAGTTCTTAGGTGAAAAAGGGGGTTATGGACTTATTGTTTAATTTTCTGGGACTCATGATGTTCAAATTCTTTTTAAATACTATTTTGATGAGAATAGTGCTTTCTACAGAAAAGCAATATAAAATATTTGGGCACAAGAATTGAAGATAAAAGCTTGCAATTAAACCTTATTTTGTTGATCTTCCTTTTTAAACATTTTGTTAAATGATGAGAAAATGCTAACTTTAAAGTAGTGGTTGGCAGAACATATAAAATGGTATCACACACAAATTGCAACCTGCCACGCATAAACATAGAGCAATAATATGGCCTAGGGGAATCATATCTTTCAGTTCACGTGGAAGTTTGCCAGATTTAACATATTTCATTTTTGGGGGGAAAAAAATGCCAACATATATAAATCAAGTCATACATTTCAACTAATACTAGCAAAAAAGTCCTAAGAAGGAGGAAATTTGATTTGTTGAGATTTTTAAATATATCTAATCCAAATGAGGTTTCATCTAAATATGTGTCACCCTGTAGACATGCTGCCTTCATTTGTAATTTTAATCTGAGTTTCCTTATGTCACAGTAAAGGGGTTTGCAAACAGAAACCATTGTCTATAAACCATAAAGTCTTTAAATCTGTTTTCTATATATTTTAATTTCAGGTTTTCAAGGATATGAAGGTACATTTTTAGATTTGCTTAGTGATTTCAGTGTCAGTAAATAACATTTTAACTGGAAATATGTGAAAAAACTCCTCTCTACCAAGCATGTTTCCACATATCACTATTGAGAATATATATGGACAACATTTTGATTTCATTCTTACAAATGCAAATTAACATTGTTTAAATGTTGTGATATTTCCGCATTAGTACAAAAATTCAAATTGCTGATCCTTTTCCATTTCATAACTCATGAAGGTCTGTATCCTGAAAATAAATACAAGGAAATAATTACTGGAAAATAAATAATTAAATGGTAATAAGCTGATTAATTTAGGCTTTTGCAATAACAGTACATACATGGTTTTCATGAGTTTCTTTATTATATTTTTTAATCAATGCAGCATTTTTCTTCTGTTAAGCCACCTCATTTTGTGTAGTAACGTAAATCATGGCACTTTTCTCCCAAGTGTTTGATATTTGAGATATTTGCACTTAATTAAATTAATAATGTTAATAATTACATTTATAACATGCTTTGTTTTCACTATTTAGTACACTTATTGATGAAAAATGCAGTCAAAAACATTTATATTTTTGTCAATTTCTAAATATTTCAATTTTTTTTAACATGCCTGTCAGGCCATTTCTTGTACCTCATTGCAGGTGCCCTATCTGTTATAATAGATGTAAGCTGTTTCAAATCTAAGTAATATTGGTGTTTTGCAGAGTATAGTGCTCTGAAGAGATTTTCCCACCATATTCCTTTCAGTGGAATGAGATCAAGCAAATATTTGTTTACTTTGAGATCTTCATTACTTTTCTGATGAAAACAACTACGAGCTGTGTCAATAATGTCAGCACTTTTCATCCAGTACCACAGAATATGCCATAACATAGTTTATTTTAAGCTTATGTTCACTATTGATGAACTTTGCAATACTCCTTTGCATGCAGACAATCTTGTTGAAGCTGTGAGCTTTTTCAGAAGTTGGGCATATTTGTTAAACATCCTCTAATTAAAAGTTCTTTATTCAAAGGCAGTTTTGGAAGAAAAAACACAACTTGGTAAATATTCTTTTCTCTTGCAGTTGTTAAGCCTGTGTTATGATGATTGCTTCTTACTTCATTTGAATTTACTTCTTTGAAGGCTTGTAATTGTTTTGCTCAAATGATCCCTACAACATGACAATACAATTACATGTTGCAGATTGAACAATATTACATACATTTATTTATTAGTTATGCAATATGTGTTTGTGATAATGTATGTATGTTTAATTAGCTAAAATCTATATTGTACTTGTTAGAATGCATCCTTTAATGTGGAACACACAATACTGTAGTTATAAATATCTGAATTATGCCTTAATTCTTAAGAGTGTAGTTTTCCTTACCTGTAATTTGCTTTATTGTAATATGAAACCCTCCAAGTGTCTTAGAATACAAACTCAATTTACATATTCTCCCTCTGAACAGCAAAAAAAAAAAAAAAAAAAAAAAAAAAAACACTCATTCCTCCCATTATTTTCAAAATATTAATTTTTGTGTCTTTAATTGATTGAAAGAAATATGCTGAATATGTGACTGCTGGCAGCTATACCATTTGCATTTCTACATATTCTTGTGCTGACAAGGGAGTTGTGGTTCATGTAAATGGATTTTGTATGTAGATGGGTTGTTTGTGGCTCTTAGTAAAAGATTATCAGGATGAACATGTCCACAGTTGCAAAATGCCAGAAACAGATTGATCCTGAACTTTTCAGCTTAGTATAGTTGGTGACATTTTTCAGGGTGTGCAATAATCTGGTCTAAAATGTGAAATAAAATTTTAATAAGCTATTGAAATAATAATTAACTGAAAATATCTTAAAGTTCATAAATGTTAATATTATTGAGAAATTTTATAAGTACAAATTTCATCCATTAAACCACATGGTGATGCAGAAAATCTATTCTTCTCTTCTTTTTATTGGCAAATCTGTCTGTAACTTCATTGCAGTTGGCCTTGTTTCAGTTTTTTTTCCTCAATAGACAGCATAGCTATCTTTGTCTCTCTCTACCCCCATGGTGCTATGAAGAAACATTTTTACATGCTTCACTGGTCATCATTGGTATAGTTACTAGAATCTTCAGAACTTTTAGACTTCTTTGTTTCTCTCCCTCTTCTTTCTTGTTACTATGGGAAAGATTCGGTTTCTTCATCGGTATGGCCGATTTTTCCCTTAATCTGCTGAAAGCTTGCTCAAAAGTGAGATAGCTATATTTGCTGAAATGGAGTCTGTTTATTTCTTCAGAAGTTGGTATATGGTTGATCGGTGTTGTAGATGAAAAACGTCTAACCAAAAAAGCAAAATAGGCTGCCAGATTCAAAATATGAGCCCTCTTGTTTTTAGATTTTGTTTGCTTTTTTCTTTTGTTTTTGCCCATTAATTATGAGCGATTCTTTATGCTCGCAAACAACTTCCACCAATTTTGATTTAAAATTCTATCTTATGTTTGAAATATTTAGAAACCTCTTACCAAGGATCATCCAGAAGCTGTACTCATTGTGGGAAATTTGAGAATGATCTGGTATTTGATTTAGATCTGAGAAAAAGATTCTTAAGTGTGTTGCCTCATGCCTTGCGCCATTATTAGATTAAATGTATAAGCGTAGCAATGAACAATAGCGCTTACGGATACTGCAGTTTGATTTACGCATTAACCAAGTCTTACCACCACTCATACCGTTAGCTCCATCATAGCTTTGCGAAATTACTTTGTTTTTGTCAGAGACTACCGCTGATGAAACTTCTTTATCATAACCTGAAAGAGTTATTAGTTCACAATTGGTTGGATTTACGAAAGTTCAAAACCATTCTACAGGCTTGCTATTAGATAGAAGATACAGTGTGATCAGTGATACTTTCCTCTGCGGCGCAGAGCGAAGCCCCACTTGTTTGTCGCGCCCTGGAGGGGTTGCAAGCCTACTTGCTTACTTGATCTTGCTGACTATCGCAGTCATAGCACAGCTCTTCCCGGGTGTGTATTGTGTTGTTCGTTTTTTAATTAGACTGTACACTACACATAACGTTAATTATGCCTCGTGTGCTTACAAGGGCACAGCGTATCTTTGTGTAGGATTCATATGTCTTACTCAGTAGTGAAAGATACATAAGACCGATTTTTTTAGCATACAGTTAATATGGGAATACCATACTAATCCGTTTGTCAGAGAATTGTAACCGGCAGGGAGCCTGATTTTCTTCAACAGGTTTCTGCCACTGCTCACACTGCGAATCATTCTATGAGAGCTATTCATAACGTGTTTCCACAACACAGATTTATTAGTAGGGATTTATGATTTCCCAGGTCCCCCGATTTAACAGCCTGCAATTATTATCCTTGGGGTAAATAAAAAAAAATGCCATGTACATGACGAATCTGCATCCCATACAAGAACTCAAAAGATAATATTCGTTAGGAAATTGTCCAAATTTCTCAAAAATAACCACAGCGAGTGATGAATAAATTCCTAAAGAGACGCCAAAATGCGTGGAAAATAAAGGCGGGCAGATTGAACACCTCATTTGGTAATATAAGTAATGAACCTCTTAAATTGGTTTGTGTATTGTATGTTTGGTATGTTTTATTGTTTTACCCTCCCGCTAATCACGAGATGGCTGGCCGACTGACGAACGGCGCACTCGCCCATAGGCAAAACACTCCGGAGGGGAAGGGGGACTGATCACACGGTACTGGGAGCATCTTTCTCAGCTTCAACCTCGCCGTTTAATATGAATCTTTCCTCAGATTTGGGAACAAAAAGTAATTGCTGGGAGCCAAACCCGGCGAATATGGCGGATATGAAAGCACTTTTTGCTTTCTTTAGTGCTCTTTCACTAGTTGCCACCCATGTTTGGACTGTTTCCTCGTCTCAGGTGTGTATTGATGAAGCCATGTTTCATCTACGGTTATGAAACGTCGGAGAAAAATCACTGGAAATAATACAAGTCTAAACACTCTTGCGAAATGTTAATTCCAATTCTTTTTTGGTCCATTGTTAACAAACGCGGCACCCATCGGAAAACTTCCTCATTCCCAAAACTTCGCGTAAACTGTAGCGGACACGGCCGATAGTTCTTTGCAATGTCGGCCAACTCGCTTACCTTCAATCGACGATCATCGTGTACTACATTATGAGTTGTTATCACATTCTCGTTGGTCGTTGTCGTCCTGGTGGTGTAGTGGTTACCATACCCAAGATCGCGGATTCGAACCCGGCCAGGACCGATGAATTTTTTCGGACGTAAAAATCCTAATTATGGCTTCCTTCGGAAGGGAAGTAAAGCCGTGGGTCCCGTGTCGTACATTTACAGCACTAAAAGAACCTCAAGCCTGAAACAGAGGCCTCTGAGAAAATTTGTCGGCCGTTTCACGCCCTGAGTTGAATGGGACGCTGATGACCTGAGGTGTTAAAGAGCGTCCATAAATCAATCAATCAATCAATCAATCAATCGTTGGTCGTAGCAGTTTGGGGATGCCCTGAGCGCTCATCATCTTGAATGGATGAACGACCATGCTTAATTTCAGCAGCCCACCTTTTCACCTTCAAAAACGAATGGAAAGAATACTTTAATGCAAGTATAATATCTTTTGTATTTCTGTTGGGGTTAAACCCTTAAAAACGAAGTATTTTATCACAGCTCGTATTTTAAGTTTTGTCCATTTTGAGAAACTGTCAACACTAATTTATTTACACGATCATCAGAACAATTTACTCTTATGCGTCTGAAACTTTACAGTGCGTCATCTAAAGGATGATCTTAATAACTATCATAGTAATTTGGCTATCGCGTCATATCTTCTGCGGCCTTCAACAGACCCCACAAGAGATCATTTCGGTTATCTTTCTCGGTGCCTTTAAACACCGTCGCTTCACTCATATGCTCTTCAAGAACCGAATCTAACTCCGACGTAAAGTTTATTAATCCATGAAAAATTCTTGGATATAGTAATCTTCCTTCTGTCCGTGCAAAACCAGCTCAAACGCCTCTCAAATCTTGATACGCATAATTGTCCGTATTTAACAAAAATTCTTATTAATTTGCAGATTTCTTTGCTGTAGATTTTTTTTCCTGAATGTACTGTCCAATTCATCACGTTGCATCCAGTCGCTTTCCTTCTGTGGGAATATTAAACATCAGGGCGGGAGGGGGATGCCATAGGCTTCAAATTTTGGTAATGCTAATAAAATAACACCGGCACTAATCTTTTCTATGATGTGTAATTTAAGTGCAATTATGTATAATTATCTTAAAGAATGACACAAAAATCGATAAAATAATATAGAATGCAATAACTTATATTTACAGGAAACTAATGCGTCTAGGCCTTTTTACAGTTTGTCTATGGATGCCTCATCAATGCAACTTTTCCTCGTCTCTATGTTGACACTTTCACGTAAGCTTGAAGCAAATCTTGAGAAATTTTATTTTTTAATTTTGTCATCACCCTAGTAATGATGCTGGTGCTGAATGGCCTTTCTACACCGGCAGGGAAATGGGAATGCATAGTACACATTCAGCGAGCGTTCTTACTGCACGGGTGGTCGAGGTCGTTAAGGCGCGGACTCGTGAGCGGGAGGTCTGGGGTTCGAATTCCGCCAGGACCGTCCTCCCTGACAGAGGTTTTTTCCAGGTTTTCCTCGGTCCTCATAAATGGCAAATGCCGGGGAGGTACCCTAAACTTAGGCCTGGGATGTTTCCTTCCTTAAAAAAAAAATCCTTGCTCAATATATAATTTCATTTCATGTATCATCAGTGCTCACCGCTTGTGGTGCCTCAGCAGTATAAACGGGCGTAAAAAAAAAAAAAAAAAAAAAAAAAAAAAAGAGCGTTCTTAGACTTCATAGCCGATGTCGGCCGTTAAGTTAAAAGACACAACAACAATAGACGAATCTTCTGATTTATTACGAGCAACGAATTAAAAGAACGCCAGTCTGCAATAGCAGCGCCAATATTTTTAAGTGCTAACATCAAGCACAGTTCTTTACAATAATATTCATTAAGCACTTCAAATGTTTTAAAGCTTTCAAAATATGCACTTAGTCCTATCCATTTCACAGCCTTGTCAATTAACCGTTACTCCATTTCATTAATGTCCTTACATTTCTCATTGTTTTTTGTCTTCCGTGAAGAGCACAATTCCCTGTATTCCTTTCTGGAACTGTGGAAATGTTGAGTGATTGTTTTTTATGAATTTTACTTAAGTTTGAGACGGCATTTAATGTGTCGCTCAAAATCACTAAACCTACAATAAAATTGCAAGCCATCCTTTCCAAGATCCCCCGTGCCAAATCTGCTAAATCCGCATCGTCCTTATGTATGTGCTCACATGCCATCATAATGGACTTGTGGCTCAGGAATGAGCGATAGGTACTCACCAACTGATGTAATGGCTTCGGCTATTTTTAAAACAGGTTGTTCTAAAGCACACTGAACTTCATGCATTATATTTTCTCGTTTAGGAGAAACATTAAACATTTTATAAATGCCCTTAACAATATATAATTTGCGTTTTGATAAGGGGTTTATTCCTACAGTTTGTGACAGCAATTGACAAAACGTGTGCTCTGCAGTAATGTTTTGGCAACTCATGCCCGTTTTTGTGATAACTGAGCAAGGACCCCAATGGCAGAAGCACTAAAATTAGCAGCACCATCGAAAGAGTATGTTACTAATTTGTTATAAAAAGATTTTGATTTTTTAGTTCACTATCAATTGCTATAACTATATATTCAGTTGTGGTACTCTTCATTTCAACCAGACACAAAGATGTTGCCTTCACTTCAAAAGACGGAGACGGCGCAAACGACCGCCACGGGTGGCCGTGGTCGTTGAAGGCATGAACTCGTGAGCGGGAGGTCTGCGGTTCGAATCCCGCCAGGACCGTCCTCCCTGACTGTGTTTTTTTCCAGGTTTTCCTCAGTCTTCATAACTGGCAAATGCCGGGGAGGTACCTAAACTTAGGCCTGGAACGCTTCCTTCCTTAAAAAAAAAAATCCTTTCCCAATATAGCATTTCATTTCATGTATCAACAGTGTCCACCGACTGTGGTGCCTCAGTAGTAAAAACGGGCGTTAAACACTACTCAAAAAAAAAAAAAAAAAAAAAAAAAAAAAAAAACGGCGCAAACGAACTAGCAAAGATAATTCACTTTGGTTACAAACGTTTATGGAAGAAATATTTATCATAGACATTTGTGTTATCTTGACTGTCTAGAATTCACTAATACGATTTAATAATTAGAAGCAGTATCTTTGCTAATATATGTGGTCTTTTCACTCTGGAATTTAACCCACTTTCCAAGGTTAATGACACTTTAGTACTATCTTATGATTGAAAGGTTAAATTTTCGTTACGAGATGGATCTCTTCCTTACAAAGAAAACACACACTTTGAATTAAAGAAGACACAGCCTGCCGGTTTAACGTTTTTTCAGTTTCATTTTGTAGAATTATCTGCGCATGAATTGAAGTGTTTAATCCTTATAATCTACAAGTTTCAAGTGCAACGACTTTTGCGGCATTCCTAACTTGGCGCGCTTTAATAGTTTTCCCATGCTTCCGGCATCTTTTCTAAATTTAGTGAAAGCTGTACACAAATGAACGCTCGCCTGTTTTTGTAAAGCGCCAACATTTTTTAAATTTATTTCACATAATTTGCGGTCAAAATACAACTCGGTATCACTACTTTTTACACTTTGTTCAGAATGACGACTTAAGGATGGGTCAGATATAGTACACTTTTCATTCCAAGACAGAGGAAGAGTAACCGGAAGGCTCATTAAGCAAATTACATCATTAATATATATTTCATTAGATGAGAGTTCTGCAATTTGCTGTCGTTTATTAGAAAACAAAATGTTTGAAGTTTATACATTGTATTTCGATAACTGTTCTTTCAATAAGATGGTACATTCTCTAAAATAGTTGCAACTGCAAGAAGTTAAAATTCGTTACAATAATGGAAGTTAATCACACCATTATGCTGCTCTACATGTGCACATTATTCAGTTTGAAATGGAATTTTGTTACACATTACAAATTAGCAGTTAATAAATGGGTGCTAATTTAAATTCATTCATTATTTTGAATTTTAATTATTAATATTATATTGTCACGATGTAATTAGTTTATAGGGGCACTCGTTAATTTCTTAAATTACATTGCTTCATACATGAATGGGTGCAAACTTAGTTCTTTATTCCCACCAATATAATACATCTGTATCTCAAACAGCTAAGAAGAAAATAATTAAGGCCTAAACAGCATTATAAGTTATAACCTAGATATGTAAGCAATTTCATAATAAGTTTGATTTATTTAATACCCCATTTACAAATAGTGATTATTAATTGGCATCCTTGTTGGTCCTGGTGGTGTAGTGGTTACCATACTTGCCTCCTAAACCCAAGATCGCGGGTTCGAACCCGGCCATGACCGATAGATTTTTTTCGGGCGTAAAAATCCTAAGTATGGCTTCCTTCGGAAGGGAAGTAAAATCGTGAGTCCCGTGTCGTACATTTACGCACGAAAAAGAACCTCAAGCCTAAAAGAGAGGCCTCTGAGCAAAATTTGTCGGCCGTTTCACGCCCTGAGTTGAATGGGACGCAAAGAGCGTCCTTAAATAAATCAATAAAAAAAAATGGCATCCTTTGCTTGGATGACCCTTCCAGTATGTGGCACATCCCTTCCTTGTCAGTCTCGCAAAAGAAGGTAGCATTACTTAATCTGGAATAGATAGCATCATGTATCTCTACTAATGTACCACAATCTCCCTCCATGCTCCTAAATAAACAAATATTAATGATGATATTGCAGTGTATATGCTAATAATATGATACAATATTGCGAACACATTCACTATTAACATCTAAGTGCCCGAATGAAAGTAGATAGATTACAATACACAGATAAAATTAATGATGAACTATAACATTGAAATGAATATATATATTTGTTTCATTTAAATAAGCCTTGTGCCTCTGATTAGAATTATTTTCAGATGAAAATGCAAGTGTCAAAGTGTATCTTGATAAATTAATATTCCAAAGTGCACATGTCAGTTTTTATATATATATATATATTTAGCCCAACTAGCACTGCACCAAAATACTTGAGATAAACATGAGTTTGTTGTTTTTGTTCAAATAACTATTAGGAGAAGGGGAGGGGGATTAAAACCAGCTTTTAGCATTGAAATAGATATTGTCAGTAAGGTGTGCTTTTGTCGAACAGTAGCAGTGAGTCCTATTCTACTGTCAGAATAATAAGTAGGTTGGTAAACTTAGGTATTCATTTACAGAAGTACCCTTCAAAGAGGGGCAAATGTGACCCATTGGTGGTGCAAAGTAGCAGGCTCTGGAACACAGAGGCCAAATAATCTTTTGGCTCTTCTGTTATTAAGTGGACTCACTAATAATGAGCACTGTCACTTAAAACCTGCATATATCTACTGGAACAGAAATCTTAAGAATATAAGAATTCCATCTCCTCACATCACTAATAAATTCTTGTAATATTACCCTGAACACAAATGTAATAACAATGGACATAGTACAAAAACAAGTTTACAGAAAAAATAGTAAAAGCATCATTTTAATAACATACAATGTCAGAATCACTAGTCAGCTCATAGTACACAATATTATATGTGTAATCACATGATTCGAGATCATTCACACATGTACATCCATAATTATTATAATTCCAAATTAAAATAAGTACTACTCATAATACTGTACCATAAAGTATCTATTGGCCAATTAAATCAAATAACCACTACATATAGTATTGAAAGTGCTACAATTACTCCCAGACCAAAATAGTACATGCAATTATTAATTAAACCACAAAGGTTTAATTATTTAAAGTCTTTTTTATCCCCATATTTCTCTTAATTTCTTTTCTGTGTGCAATAAGCATAATAGCAATTGCTTCCCTCCTGTGTTCTTAGTGTTTTTTCCCTCTCTTTTTTGTATTTTATTTTCCTTTTTTGTATCTGAATCTCATATCTGAATGACATAATAAATGAGACATTGTATATGTAGCAATATCAGTTACAAAATACATACTATGGAACATACACACCAATATCTCCAATGGTTTACGATGACAGTATTGGTAGGTATATTATAGCAATTCCACCAAGCCCATTAATTTATCACAAATTACAAATCTGAATATTCTTGAATTATTGTTTTAGTGAACACATCACAGCAACTATACTGAACATAACTTACAATTTTCTGAAAATACTGCATCTGCAAGTATGTTACAATTGCATTGTCAAGCAATGGTACATATCCCATACATACCAATATCCATGAAACACTGTCTCAGCGAGCACATCACAGCAGCTATGCTGATTAGAAACTTCATTATAAATATACATATTAATTTCAATATTAATTGAATTTGGAATTGAACACAGTGAAACACGCACTAATAATCTCTGAATCAGAATATTAGAAAACACTTCCTGGTTTCACTTAAATGAGATTTTACTCAGGACATATGTTTCATGGACATTTTTTCTACATCATCAGTTGTTCACAACTAATGGATCATTTGTAGAAGTTAGGTAGGTAGGAATCTGGGTGGACTCTTGTGGTCTTGTGATGAACTTAAATAAAGTGTTGTCAGCTTCTGGGATATCAAAATTCATAACGTTACATTCATGTTTTTTTATATAAATCCTTTCCCATATATTTAGTTCTTTTGGTTGTTGAACAGTTTTTAATAACTTGATGCCTTTTTCTATTTCATGGTTTTCATTCCAGAAATGTGCTACCAAAGCTGATTTATCTATTTGTTTGCAATGTATGTTTCTCAATGTGCCTTCAACCTAATGCTTATATTTCTCTTTGTCTTTCCTATATATATCTTTTCACAATCCTTACAATTAATTTGGTAAATATCAGATTTTTCCTCTTTGGGGTTGGAGTCGGTTTTGTTTAATTTCAGTAAATTTTTTACTCTGTTTTACTCTATCTATTTTCAGGTGCTAAAATAATATTGTACTGCTTAACATTTTTTTGAAATTTCTTATTAGCTGATGGATGGTAAGTGAACTTTTTAAAAGTTTTTTCGTTGGTTGAATCACTCAAGGTTGTTATTTGTTTAATTCTCTTTTGTTTTTGGAATCTTTTGATTTTTTGGTTAATCATCTGTTTGTTGAACCCATTAGATTTAGCTGCTTCTATTATGTGTAGATATTCATTCTTGTATTCTTCCTTGTTCAGTGGTATATTTATTAATCTGTATATCATGCTGTTGAATATTCCTTGTGTGATCTTGGATTAAAACCACGGGCTTTGATATAATTGTATGTATGTGTGTCCTTTCTGTAGATGCCAAATTCAAGTTTATTCTTACATTTTATTATCTTCAGATCTAAAAATGCTGACATGTTGTCTGCTTCTGTTTCAACAGTAAACTTAATAGAAGATTCTTGTAGGTTTAAAAGTTTTAGTGCATCTTCCACATGCTTTTTGTTTATAATGGCAAATATAATGTGGAAAAAATGTCCACGAAACATATGTCCTGAGCAAGATCTCATTTAAGTGAAACCAGAAAGAGTGTTCTGATAATCCAACTCACAGAGATTAATACGTATTAATATTCTGGAAATTCTGATTTACTAATAATCCCTTCACTGGTTCTGAATGTAATGATGGCTATAATTTAGCTTGGCCATTATTAGCTATTCAAAAAGAAAATCTTTGGTAGAAACCTTCAATAACTATAGCAACAGTTTATATTTGTATAATCTCCATGACTAAAAGATTAACATGCCACAAGTTACAATTCAAATGTTCATACATGTTGTACTACTGTGAAATTTTAATTTTACCCCTGAGAAGCACATACTCATGCACAAAATATTAATAAGTGTGACACACTACTATTGCCACTAAAGGAAAGGTAGAATATGTAGAATAGTAATTGAATTTTTTTTTTATGTACCTGGGGAACACATAATAACTGCAGCCTTTATAGAAAGTAAAAAGTAGTTATAAATTGATAGGGCCCCCAGGACCATAATAAGGGTAAAGGCATGAAACATGGAGGATTGTTCTGTAGACTTAGATGGATGTAGGTTACAAGAGTAATTTGCCTAGTTACCTCTAAGGGACAAAATATTTATGCAGAGGTTTGGTACATTTTCCTTTCTTATGGATGGGAATAAGCACTTTCAGTATGTATATATGTGGGGATCCCTCCTTGTACCAGGGGAATACACACAGAGGCCTGAGAGGTCTGTGCAGCCCAGTGGTTTTTCCCATTTAGGACGGTACCTAATTTCTTAACCTGATCTGCCTTTCGGCCATAGACGATCTCGTCGCCCAAACATGCTAAGGCGAACTTAGCTAACCAGACTCTCAATGGTGGATAGATCACGTCTAGCATAGACCTACTCAATTTAAGAGGTGAGTCACCCCAACATTAAGGTAGCCACCACCCTTCCCCACAACAGCTGTGATTCAGGTAGTTCCTGCACCCAAGGTACATACCAGAGGCACTCCCCTGGAACACATTGCTACTGTGAGTACTCATTTACCCATGAATTCTGGGACCACTGCCACGCTGAGTCCAACCCAACTCCCCAATAGGAGGATGTTCGGTCCAGCTACTTCTAGTAACTTCAGAACTGGTACTCAGGGTTCTGCAGAATCCACACCTGGAGCATCTGTAGAGCAACGACCGAAGTCAGTAATTGACCCGCATTGAATTTAACATCTCTGTGTTTAGCATTATATCTATCCTTTTGTTTGCAATGTTCCTGATAATATTATTGAGGCACTTTCGTTGAATTATCTTGAAGCATCTGTCTGGCAAACAAATCATTAGGTATAGATTGTCATTGAAAACCTGGCGTGATAAAACTAGTTCATGACCACACAACAAAAAGAAAGGAGTATAGTTAGTTGTCCCTTGGATTTATGAATTGTATGAAAAAAACTCTATAGGTTAAAATAGAATCCCAGTTTTTCTCATTTGTATTCACAAAATGACTTAAAATGTTCAGCAATTGATTAAAATGTTCTGTTAAGTTGGACAATGTACTCTAGTGAAATTGGAAGAAATTAATAGGGATTTTAACAATTCTTGTGTTACTTCACTAAGGAAAACTGTTCCTGGATCAGATAATAACATTGCAGGTGCTTCATACCTGCAGAGAATTCTGTGTAAAATAAATTTTGCTACTTGAGGAATTGTAGCAGAAGAGAGTAGGACTGCCTTGACCCAGCAAAAGGCATATTCTGTAGCTGCAGTAATAGGTTAGTTACCATAATTTGAATGAGGAAGGGGTTGTAAAAGACCAGCAGGTTTTTGATTTTTATGGCCTTTCTTGGACTGACATCATGAGCAAGTATGTACAAAGTGTTCAATATCTTTTTTTATACCAATCCAATCATACCTTGAATTAATGTTATGAAAGATTTTTGAAAATCCTAGATGACCAGAGAGAGGATCATCATGACAAGATGAAACAATTTCATGTTTGAGCAATTCTGCTATAACCATTAAATGAGTGCTTGATGAACTAGCATTTTTCCAATATAAAAACTTCATTTCATTTATTTCAGCACAATATGATGTACCAATTAAGCCATGTCAGCACATAAACTAACAAAATTTATAATGAAAAGGGAAACTTATAAACTACTCAATTTCCCCATACATATACACAAAAACATTATATAGTAGTATTATACATAAATATTATGTAACATGATATTTAGGTATAATTTACGTATTATCCAATACCTTGTCTGTAAGGAATTGAAACAAGCACTTCTTGAATTTATCATATTCATTGCGGTTTTTAGTATTAGCAGCAAGTTTATTATATAATTTTATTATATTTACAATTAAGAGCATTAGTAGATTCTTGCCTTTGAATTTTGACAAGAACAGATTCTGGGTCATTAAGAATATTCATAATAGGAAATAAAATTTGGGCATTTTTTTGTTTCTCTGCAACTTCAATGGGAATAGAAGACAAGACAATAAATCATCTAATTTTTCAATACAATTTTATCCTCTTCTGCCTGTAAAACAGGAAATCATGACAAGGTACCAGCTTCATGATATTTATTGCCAAATTTATAGCAAATAGTATAATCAAACTCTTGTAGTTTAAGACTCCATTGAGCAAAACATCCTGTTAATTCCTTAAAATTATTAAGATAACAAAGTGAATGATGATCCGATTTAATGTGTACCTTATAAACCATGCACAAGGTTCTGAAATGACATAAGCCAAAGACAATAGCTAAAAGTTATAATTCTGGTATACATAGTTAAGGCTCTAGATGCATAAGCAATAATCTTTTTTGTAATAAAATACAGCCTCTCCTAATCCACTAGCATCTGGTGAAGTTCAGTGTATGCACCTGGAGTATAATGAGTCAAGACAGGTGCCAATATTAAATAATCTTTTATAGTTTGAAAGTAGATAGTTTACAATATATGGATAAAATTAATGATGAACTATAATGATTCATCTGCAATGAATTTGTGTATTTTTCCATAAGGTTTTTGAAATCTTCTTTGTTCACTTTATTCAGAGGAATGTTAACAGATAACATCATCTAGCAGAAGTCTTTTAAAAATTCAGACGATTTTGAAGACATAGTTTTAACTGCATCAAACAAAAGACGTTGCCTGCTTTGTTGAGCAGATTTCCGAGTTACATTGTGCTTGTGTTTGTCACATCACAATGCTGTTGCACACTAAATCACTTTTCTGGCTTTATTTTAATTTCAACCACTTTATAGAAAAGGATTTTTCCAATCATACTGAAATATTCTTGTTCTAACTCATATATATCTCCTTAATTTTGCACTTTCACACTTAGTTTTTGGCATATAGAGGTTCATGGGCCTACTGTAACTCTTCAAATTTGTTTCTACTGAAATAAGTAGGGCAGGGGACTGCTGCCTGCACCAGAGGAGGGACTGCACATTTGTGTATACCTTGCTTCCTGCAAGGCCACATTCCATTGAGCAAACCAAAATATAAATAACTGTTTCTCTGATGTGGTAATTCAGAGAATATAGGTGCATATTATTTTTTAAACATCCAACATATTTTATGTATCTGAATATAAGATCATGTCTGAAATATAATCAAATTATGACTTTAAAATGCCGAAATATGCATATATATGACACACAAAGCAGCTCTAAAAGTAATCAGAAACATTCAATTCATGTTGTAATTCAACACTGTGACTGAAACAAAATGCAGGAACAAAATATGACATATCATAAACATCCTAACCCTATAATCACGTGTAACAAACGATGTGTATTTCTTACTGTCCTCAGAAATAGGAACTTGGAAGTAAGCAAATAATAAGTCCAAAGATGCAAACCATTTAGCTTCACTAAGATAACTAAGGATATCATTTATTAATGGCAAAGGAAAAGAAGTCACTGCATTCATTTTCTATAATCGACACAAAATCTCATGATACCATCCTTTTTCTTTACTATTACAATGGGTGAATCCCACAATGACTGCAATTCTTTAATAATGTCAGCATCTTTCATTTCTTCAATTGGTTGTGAAATATTTTTTTTTCTCTTTATGAGCAACCCTATAAGGTCTTGTTTAATTAACTTGGGTCTGTAACAAGATATTTGAAATTTAGCAACATTGGTAGAACCTTAAATCCTGTATAAATGTAGCAAAAATATGAATATATTTCAATAACAATTCAAGCAATTGTAGCTTTTAGAAGCATGACAAAGTAGAATTTATATTAAAATCAAAATTATGAGCCTGTAAGGAATGACATCTTAAAGAGTGATAGAAATACTTTGTACTAAAACAACATCAAGAGCTTAAGCCAGAACTGTTTTACCAAACTAAAGTTTGAAGTGCAGCAGAATTATTATGTTTGGAAATAACATAATGTGAAGCAGAATGGTATACAGGAGAGATGGTAGCATTACTTCATTGACAATTTCTGAAGCTGTTTGTACTGACGCCTAATATGTAGAAAAGGGGAGATTCTTTACATTATAGAAACTTTATTAGAGGATGCAGAATAATCATCTTGGAAAGGATTGATAGCAATGTCATCAAAAGGACCTGCAACTGTCTCTACAGTAAGAATACTTAAAACATTTTTAGTATCAGTTTGAATGGAAATGCTATTTTGAGTATAATCAATGATAACCTTATGACTACTTAAAAAATCATTACCAAGAATAAAATCATGAGTCAAATCTTTAACTACTGACACATTTTCTTGAAAGATAATAGTATTAATTTAAAATGACAACAAATAACAGTAGGGGGTATCTAACAATTTATTTCCAGCTGTTTGCAATAAAGTTTCAATAGGCTGCAAATTAGTAACATCATGCATGATTTAATACTAACAGCACTTTCTGTATTAAGCAGAATAGTAATACCACTGTCATTAGCTTTTCCATGAATATGCAACACTTGATTTGAAATAGAAGATACAGTGTTTAAAGTAGGATTTTTTTTTAATAGTGTTTAATGCCCGTTTTTACTACTGAGGCACCACAGGTAGTGGACACTGGTGATGCATGAAATGATATCTTGGAGAAGGATTTTTTTTTAAAGGAAGGAAGTGTTACAGGCCTATGTTTGGGGTACCTCCCCGGCACTTGCCATTTATGAGGACTGAGGAAAACCTGGGAAAAACCTCAATCAGGGAGGATGGTCCTGGCGGGATTCGAACCGCAGACCTCCCGCTCACGAGTCCACGCCTTAACGACTTCGACTACCCGCCATGGTAAAGAAGGAGGATCACATGTATAAAGATCACATGTATTTGTTTGAGATTGGCACTGCTTGTTTTTTGATTGGGTAGTCCTTGCTAACAGAAACGAGCTATATGTCCACATCGATTTCATTGGTAACAGGTAATTGCTTACTATTAAGAATTCATCAAAGGCACAGGTAAAATTATAGTAAATGCTGAAATGGGATCTTGATGTATATTATAATTATCACATTTGCAATAGAAGGTGAACTTGCAACCTGAGATGTACTAGAAAAACAAATGACACAGGGGGAGCATAATAAGTCACAAATAGTGAATTAAATGTACTTTGGAGATGATTGTTTACCAACTGCTGTCTCTATTGAACATAAAACTGAGCTCTGTCGACTCTTCTAATAACTTTGGATTAATAGGGAATAAAGCTTGCACATACCGTAGTTTAAGTCCTTTTAATAAATTCTGTATCTGATTCACAGAGCAAGATTATATGAATCTAAAGCTGATTCAGATTCTAATTACACACTTTGTCTTAGTTTTATTTCCAAAAGTTCTTCATTATTTGCATACTAAAATGTAGAAAAAAATTGAAATAATAAATTCTAGTCAAACTGCAAATGTCTGGAATAAAGCAGCAGTATCTTGCAAATAGCATGAAAAAAAAAAAAAAAAAAAGCTTTTAATAATCTGGCTAACTTGCATTTGCAATCATATTGAATTTATGAACAAAATCAGTAGCTGATGTAACTATAGAGTTACCAAAAAATGAAGGCTGTATAATTTGGTGCTGAAGCAGTAGATGACATTGTAGTAACTGAGGCAGAAACTTGTATTTGAGTTACTGGTAGTAGCTGAGCATTAGAATTAATACTGTTTTGAATATTGAGGTATTATCATAACATATACCAAATGATTCAACAGGCATGTTTGAACTTTGTTTTGTTCTTCTTCTAGACATTTTTAAAGCAGAATTTAGAATTTAAATGTTATTGAATTTTAAAATACCCATGCTATTGCAGATAAACTAATTTACGAGGGGTATGTAAAGAAATTAAAATAGCAAAGAAATACAGTCCGTATACACAGTAGGAATCAAAGAAAATGGAAGATAATTATTAATATTACATATAAAGTGTGAGGGATTTCATGTATTATAAAATATCGTCCTTAGTGTTTGTTACATAAACACTTAGGCAACATTTAACAATGTACTACTAAATTATGTGATAAACAAAAGGAGAATAAATAGTTAATAATTAGAACTGATAAACAAGCATTAAAAAACTGACCCTGACAGCAACACAGAATTACTGAGTTAATGAGAGAGAAACAAAAATTGCATGTTTATTGTTGCAATTGACTATTCAAGCTTAATAATAATCACATTTTAATGTGTATTAATTCTAAAACACTTAATTGCAACTAAGCAGCACTAACACACACCACAGTAATATTGGAATTACAATAATAATACTAAAAATTAAGGAAATGCGCAGCATAAGGGAAAAGAGGAAAGAAAAGAAAGGAAAATTAGAAATTGGAAGTAAGGAGGAAAGGAAAGTAAAGCATAGAATAGATATTCTGGGGGGGGGGGGGAGAAGTGGTAAGAAGCGGACGGTAACCGACAAACGTGCACGTAAATTAAGTGTAAAGTGGGACTCGCTAATTTCTTAAATTAAATTACTTCATTTACGCGACATGGGCCAAACTCGGTTCTTAATCCCCACCAATATAATTCATCGTTATCTCAACAGCTAAAAAAAGAGAATAATTGAGATCTGTAAGGAATTTCATAATAAGGTTGATTTGTTTATTCAAGGACATTTTCACCCGATTGCTTAAGCGGCACACCCGTTTCCTGCCAAGTCTTGCAAGAGAAGAAGAAAGCATCACTTAATAGATAGCGTCACGTCTCTCTACTAATGCGGCACAATCCTCCTCCGTGCAATGAAATGATCGAATATTAATGACTCCTCCCAGAGCATATTGCAGTGTATGTGCTAGCAATATGATACAACACATACATCATAACGTCTAAGTACCACTTCATAAGTTTACATATAGATTTTAAATTTTCGGGGATTTCCCCTCCGGGCTACACTCTGAAAATTCAGTTGATAACTAATGTTTCTCCTACGGAGAATTTTCATATCTAAATTTACATTTATGTGACTTCTGGAGATTTCGTGCTTTGGTGGCTTTTGGTTTAAGGTGACTGATATCTCAAAACCAGCTTTGGTCCAAGTTCCAGTTCCATTCTCATCTCATGAGAAAAGTAAAAAAGGAAAGTAATAGGACACATCGGTCTTTTGACGCCCGCACATCCATTCATAGGTCGAATATATATATTAAAATTTCAGTTTACTTCATTACTTTATAGTGTAAGCTGTTGAATTAATTTAATGTTAGAACAGGTCTGTGTCTATCTTATTCTAAGTTCTCAATTGTAAGTTTGGAAAAAATCAATTTTCAGATCCTGAACGTGATTCATATTTACAAGAACGCGTGCCAATTATACAGTAAGAATAGACAAGGTACACAAACACGGCAACAGGGTTTGAGTGCTCAAATGCTAGAAATATTTACTGGTTTAAAACTGTTGCTCCGCAGTAGTTTTCACTGAAATAAATAAACAAAAACTCGGTTCTTTCCAGTAATGTCAATCCAACGGAAAGAAAGTGTTTATATTTGGAAGGTAGTATTCAACAGATAAGCCATGAGCCATGTAGTGAAATTCGTGCCTAACATTTAATGATAACAGCGCTCACGAAACTCATCCGTATGTTTGTATGTTCTAGAAACTAAAATCCGTAAACATTTGGGTCTTTAGTGAGTGGAAATAAGGAGGAGGTTCAGTGTCTTCTGTCTGACTTGCGCTGAACTCTTTTGAGCGGAAAAGAGCAAACTGAAATTCCTACGCAACTTCAGATAAACTGTGGTGCGTCTGGCATTCACATCAGTCAAGTGCATCTCCAATAGCAGTATAAAGCGACATCTCCCCTCGCACGACGACTCATCACACCTGCTCCATAACCGCGAGCAAAAATTGCAATTGCCTTTTCAATGTCCGATTAACAGGCTTGGCATTGGAGGAGAGTTTGAGTGGCAGCCAAAAGGCTTCCGTCATAAATGGCGGCTGATTTGAATTAGAAAACATGTTTTTCGTAATTCCCAAAGAAAAGGAACGTTGAGAAATGGGCTGAAAAATCTTTGGATGTGCATATGCGATCACTGCTGCCGCCACTGTTTCAGCCACATAATCATCAATTGTGTGAAGTTTCGATTGATGGTCTTCCTCTTCTTTCTCTGTCCGGAATGCCGATTTCATAGATGTTGTGTATCTTGTACCACACGATAGCGCTGATGATTGAAACGTAATCGTTTCATTCTTCGCAGAATTCTGAAACTCAATGATCTGCTTTGCCTTTTTCAGTGGAACATCGCCCCACTTCTTCCTCTTCTGTGAACTTGGTAGATAACTGGAGGCGGGCTTCAATCACTTACTACTACCTCTTCAGCAGGTTTTGGATGGACACTTGATAGTCTTCAGTTTCTTCCGCCAGATATTCTGCGCATTCATTTTATTTCATGATTGTGTGTTCGTGACATATGTTACATCCATCTGTTGCTACCATAACCATAATCAGTTACTTGATTATGAATTAAATAGTTTATTTCAGAAACCAGTCATGCGCCAAAATAATAAAAAATGAGTTAGTGGCGGAATATGTTTCTCTGAGGGTATATGCACTTTTAGTGCACATATCAGTTAAACACCGTCCTCCGGAATAGTCAGGCATGGCGTTTAATTTTTTTTTTTTTTTATTTTTTCAAGTCCGAAACCAATCAAGCGACACTACTTGGCTGGTTTCTGCAGTAAACTGTGGGTTCACTTTAAGTTTTTGTTATCATATATGGTAAAAAAACTGATACTTTATAGTGATAGTCCATTAGGACAAAACAAGAATCACACAGTTGTTAGATTTTTGATGAACAAAGGGCGGTTTGACAGTATCACTCACAACCAAACTTTGGAGCTTGGGAGCTATAAAGCATCTGCTGGAAAAAAAATTTGATTGTATTTACACTCCAGAGGAATATATGGAACTTATACTGAAAGTCAGTAAAATAAATTGTGTAAATGTTCACAAAGATACCTCCCAAGATATCAGAAGTTTCAAAACATGGTGGCCTCATTCATATAAAAAACTTATTAACTCAGATGAAATCTCTGATAGAAGTGTTCCTAATGACTAAAATGAGAGTTTCAAGATATCGAGATACAAACAGTTTTGTTACAACAGAACATTCTTGGAATCATTCAATCACCTCTCACTGCTAAAAACAGACCGTGCTCCTGACTTCCTCATTCAGATGACCTACCCTTCAGGAAAAGTAAAGTTTATAAATATAATTTATTACCATTATCAAAATATTACTTAGGCTTACATTAACAACATTCTTTCATTCAAAATTTCATAGCAAATCTAGAATATATTGTAGCCTAAATATTTTCGACACTTTATTCCTGTTTCGATCTAAGCTCTAAATTTCTTCGTATTGTTTTAAGTTCCCACCAATATCAAGAAGGTACAAGACCTAAATGCCCAAAAAGTGGTGGGATATGAGCACTTTTATGGCAGCATTTTACGATGGCCTACTATAGAAGCAGACTGTACTGTGGAGTTAATGCATAAGGATTGATTAGCTCCTGTCATGATGAGTACGCATTGCTGATTTTATCCTTTTAATTATCTTAGTATTAGCAATTTAGTTTAAACCTAATTACTAATGTTTTCTTTTTCCACAAGTATGGGTTTTATGACAAAATCCTCAAAAATTCGAGAATTATGCCATAAAATTACGTTTGCACCTCTCGTTTACTGCGGAAACCAGTTAAGTGCAAAGCATTTTAGTTTGTTTTTTTTTTTTTTTTTTTTTTTTTTTTACAAGTTAAAAGCGCAAAATAAAATATATTTATGTATAAAGTATTGAAATATATATATATATATATATATATATATATATATATATATATTACTTTCAGCGAAAAGTATTAAAACCACTATCAAAACATTTAGTCTGATGGTAGACAAGTTTTATTTGTTTTACCGAAATTGGCATTTGGGTCTTGACTGCTTTTTGAAATTGCACTGTCCTTCTCCGATATTCTTAATTTCTGTGCATTTGTCGTATTTGTATTGAACAACATTTATGCCCATGATTCATAGCTCGCGAGTCTGTTAGTCAAAGTGTCTCGCGATGTAATCGGTCACAGCACAAGGGAACGATTATCTATCTGCCCCAGTGGACTCTTATGATCGGGGAACGTACCAGTTGTGAAGCTCATGCAGAAAATTTGCAGCATACGGTTACTTGTTCGGGCACAACTAGATGCCGTTTCGGGATCTTGGATTATGCCTATCTCGACTACAGAAGATATGCGAAGATTATGAATTATATTATGAAACTGCTCGCGACAAATGTTTAGAAGTCTAAAGTGACAGCAATTATTTTGTTATGATGTTAGGCGTAGTTCTCTTATGAGTGGAATCATATATTTATCAAAGGCAATATAATTGACAATAACACGTTTTGCATTTTTGTAATCTACATAGTATACCCATTCACAAGAACTACAATCGCGGTCGCAACTTATGCTAATTATCATTTCAGACTAACTGAAAGGACTGGGCCGGGCATGCACTGGAGTTAGCTTATTTTACCCTTGCCGAAAATCACGTCATTAGCATATGATGGGCAGTTGCCGACTGCAGCTCTAAGGCTTTGTAATTTTAATTAAGCATGAATGATTATTTCTGTTTATGGGCTAAGCAAAATGCCATTACACTTACTGATGACTGGCCTTCAAGGAGATTGCTCCTTGTAAGTCTCCTACACACGCGCGCGCGTGCGCATGCATGCACGCACACACATTTATTAGCCTGTTGGAAGGAAAATAATCTAGTTTAACTTCAGATGCATTGCTAATAAACCCAAACAATACTATTGTGATGCTCTGATTATCTTAATCACACACTGATATTGTTAACATTCATATACATATGTATATATTGTGCTGCAATAATCAGCTGAAGAACTATCACCTTCTTTTGCTTAGTAAATACAAATCTTTGCACTTGCAAGAGCAGTAAGCAGGTGTAGTCTGTTAGTATTGGAATTTTTTTCTAAGCCATTAAAAATAATGGAGTTTTATTTGTACTGTGAAATATATATTGGTGATCTCTGAAGAAATGTGAGAACTATGAATGATGCTCTTAGAAAACTAATTGTTAGAAGAATGATAAATTTAAATTATATATAAAATAAATCTAAACCTTTTAGTTATTATTTTAAATTTTCAATAGATTTCATATAAAAACTTTATGATAATTGACTTATTGTGTATGATGTGTTCACACTTTTTCCCTCTTTTCTTACCTAAGGCCTTTTGGATGCAATGTTTCATCTTGTTTTGTTGCTATCTACCCACAACATCACTGCATTCAGCATTTTTACAACACTTATAATTTAGATTAATTAATATTAACATCTATAAGTTTTATTCATAATCATGCTGCATCTTCTGTCATGCTTGAAAAATTCAAGCAGACCACAGAATTCGCAGAATAAATACAAATTATATTTGAATTTTTGAACTAATTTATAAATGACTCAACAAGCTCCCAAGAAGTAGTAAATTCCTCCTTTGGAGTGCTAACGGGCTACAATGCATCACCTACGAATTAACAAACTAACTCAAACAACACAACATAGATATTGCCTACATAGCAGAAACAATGCTGGAACCACATGTAGAAATAAACATTGCCGGATACACGTTATACAGGACAGAACTAACCAAACAAGAGCCGGTACTAACCAGAAAAAAAGTCACACCCCGCCATTGAAAACCCTAGAATGCACGGAAGTTCAAGTAAATATAAACAAACAAAACAAACCATCATCGCAACTTATCATCCCCCTCTAGTACGCCCGGAAGGCATGATATGGGATCTAGTAAAATCGCAAATGCATGTCCAAAATTCATTCTTGCAGGAGACCTAAACGCCAAGCATATCAGCTGGCACTCTCGAAGTAAAATTGAGTAGGAAAATTATCACTAGACTTTCTATACATCAGAAATTCGGATAAAACTCCACCAGAGCACACCTGAACATTGCACGTGACACCTTGGATGTAATCACCTACAGAGCAGTCTTCATTCACCCAGACTTAAGTACATATCATACCCTGGAGTCGGATCACCTATCCATAAATTTCCAAATAGGGAAACTAATTGCAGCTAAACAAGCTTCCCAGACTACTGCAAACACAGACTGACCAAAATACACTCTCCTCATACACCACATGCCATAACCTTCACAGATATAACACAACTATAAAAATGTACAAAAGAATCGAAACCTATTGGGCTGTATAAATACAGCAAAATTGAAGAGCACTTCAATCTCCACAGCATACCTGCCACCGACAACTTACCGAATGTGAACTGTCTTATTGCAAGGAGGAGGCTGACACGACAATGAAGGAACACCAAACTACCGATATTTCAAACACTGACACAGGGTTAAGACCATTCATCAGAAGACAAATTTACATAAATAGACAAGAAGCTTGGGAACAAAATCTCACACCGCACACAAAGATGCATCCTGAAAACCTTTAACTCGTCCAAAAACGTACATTCTAATGCAGAGGCAACTCGAGGAGATACCATGAATCCCCAAGAAAAGGCCGACATTTTCTTAAACATCCTAAAAGAAAGATTCAGGGAAATCCCATCAACAAACACCACCCTGGCAACGCATTAAAAGCTGGACCAACGCATGGCTAACACAAATACCCAATCACTTGTATAACACCGCTGCAAACTTACCAAGAAATAAAAATATTGAAAAACAACAAAGCTCAGGAACCCAACAAAATTACAAACAAGCAAATAAAACACTGCCCAAGGAAAACAATCATACAATTCACACACTTATACAATGCCTGCCTTTAACTCCATTGATTTCCCCCAGTTTGGAAAGAAGCAAAAATCATTAGGATCCCGAAGCCGGGAAAAGAAAGGAGCAATTGAAACAACTATCGCCCCATAGCTTACTTTCCAACAAGGGGAAAGTATTTGAAAAATTACTTCTTCAAATAATTAAGACTGCAACCTCGGAAGAACAGGCACTCCCAAACCACCAATACAGTTACAGGAAATTCAACAACAGCACTTTAACTCTCTTTATAGATGTAAAAGCGGTATTTGACAAATGCTGGCACGCAGGATTTATTTACAAAATATGCAAATACCAGAATTCAGACCTTTCTATATGCTAAATAGCTACATGCACACATCGTTTCTACGTGCAAATGGGAACAGAAAAGTCTGTATTATCTCAGGTGACCGCAGGAGTCCCACAGGGGCCAATCGTGGCCCCATTCTTATACACACTTCTATACAAGAGATGTTCCATTGACACCAAGTGTAAAGTTGTACAATATGCAAACGAAAAGGCTATGTACATGTAACAGCCTCAGGTAAACATTACAATAAACTATTACAAACTGACAGCGCTCGTGGACGTAGTTAGGATTGGATTCTCCTTAAAACGTGCTCAAGCACATCTGCGAATATTTCAGGTTTTTCTACCTTGGAGAAGGCAAGGGGGACTATCGAGCCTCTGAGTGTTAGGATGCAATGCGGTGGCGGTTTTAAAGCTCCGTAGCACAAAAACAACTATCGGAAGGACGCAGTTTCGCATCTTGCGGGTCCATCTATCATAGTTATTTGCAGTTAATTGTGTTTTGATCATTTGCGATGTTATTTTGAAGATTGATACTCCGGTTTCTCACCACCGGCACATGCACGTCCACGCCTAGCAATCAGGAGCTCTACTTCGGTAAATGTGATCCAGACGAGTCATGCTAATGGGCATGTCAGTGCCGCTTACCTTAGCCGTCCTCAGGGAGGCTATGAAATTAGCGACTCCTTGGGTCACTCTCCTCTGTGCTGGAGTATGTCATCTTGACTCAAAATTACAAAATATCGTTTTAACCTTGTTCAGTAAATGGAAAATAATAATTAACATAGACAAATGCCTGTACTCTTCACACATAGGAGAAAAATCCCAAACTTGACATAAATATACAAGGGCGACAGCTGCCCTTTCGTCGGCATACACGCCAACTGGGACACACAAATGCTGTGGACCATATTAAAAATAGAGCCAACGGAGGTAGACAGCGCCTGAAGTTATGTACCCTCATCGTAAGCTACTTAACATATATCATTGCAGTCAGGGTGCACATCCCAAAAATGATAATGGCGTTCCTACAAACAGCTCAAAACATATGCTTAAGAAAACTCTATAACGTTTCTCTTATTACCAGAAACGTTACAATACATCGGGAGACTGGAATGAAGCCCATAGCAGCCTTTATTGAGCATAAAACTCAAAAACTCTGGGCAAAACCACCTGTATATGGTAATTAGAAATATTGGCAGAGGTGTACATTGCACCGAGGTACAGACGCATCAAAAGGATTCTGTAAATAAAGGCACACCGCCTTCCCCCAACCCCTTCCTCTCTTTCTCTTCTTCAACTTCCCCTTCTTATGACATCCCCCTCTACATGTAAATATATGTAAGACTGTTTATTATAATTAAAAATAAGAATTAAATAAGCATAAAAGTGATCACGTACAAATACTCAGATTAGCTGTTCCTCTCAGCTCAACGTAGAGGTGTGTATGGGCTTGTCAAAATTATAAGGAAAGTGTTAGTAATACATTTTTAATGTTAATAGCTCTAACAGCTCTATCTTATTCAAAATTACAGATGATTTACTTTCTCCATTAAATTGAACTATACACTGTATGGAAATATAGATCCTTGTACTTGAGAAACAATCATTTATGTATATTTTAAGGTATTAAACTTACTTATGTTTCAGTGTTAACAGTATTATTTGGTAATGTGTCTTTTAAGTTAGGGGCAAATTTAGAATCTTATTTAAGAATTAAAAGACTTACTTTATACTGCATAAAGTATAAAATTAACGTAAAATCAATGTACTTTGAGAAATAGCACCTACTGTCTACTTGTAGCATTTACCACTTGACTGCTCAAGATATTTCATGCACTGCTTGTGTGACACCATAATTAAAGAGCTTTCGCTGAATCAAGAGCTATCATAATGATAGCCACAATTGACCTCATGTAGTATGTAGTGCGATATTGAAAATAATGTCTAATTCTTTTGGCAATGATGGAATGATGGGCTACATAAAACGTTCGGGGCACCCACCTGTAAAATTGGGGAGATCAATGCAAGGCATAGATGCCTTATTAATTGAATACTGGGAAGTGATCTGCCATGGGTAACAATGTATCTGCTTTCATCTTCCAAGGAATTGGATTGATAGATTTTGGCTGGTTCTCAACTGTCCTTACAGAGAAATCGGGGGGAGAGGGCTGTCAGTTTTAAGTCATTAGGTACCGACTTATGTAAATCCTAAAGGGAGAGACAATGCTTTAGTATTCAGTAGTCAGGAGGTTCCTCAACTTGTCACAGGCCACTAATGATATTGTCTATGTGGAAGAAAAAAAATTTTAAAGAACAAGGTACTTTCATCACATGGCATATAATTGATAAACAGTCAGCTGTCTAGAACTTAAAAATACAGTCCAAAAATAAGGTAATATGTTGTGAGGACAGTCGATCTCTGTAGATTAGCTCTCTTCTGGACCTAGATTTGCAGGTTCAAAACTGTCCAAGGTCTTTAGGTAAAAACTGTAAACTCAAGTCCTCCAGGAGGGACTTAAAGCAGTAAGTCCCATATCATAGATTTACACACATTAAAAAACTACATACCTGAAAAAAGAGGTTCCTGGGCAAAATTATTGGTCATTTCATACCTTAGCATCTCACTGGATGACTCTAATTGAAGTGATGGGCTGTCCATCTACCCTTCTGATATCTGTAGGTACTACATGTAACTAAATTCAAATGGGAGATCCAAAACAAAAGTTAAGCCTAGGCCTTAGCCTTATGGTTGATAATGGTGGTGGTGTAGATGATGATGATGAGAAATAAATTAAAAATGTCAGGTGTCGTAGTGAACCAAGTCCAGAAATTGGAAAATTAACTAAAAATATATGTTTTGTTATTAAAAAGCTCATTGTAAAGGCCACATTAGATTGAATTTGTTTTTATTTTTTGTAATGGTAAATTAATAAAAGTTAAATGTTAAATAATTTTACTTTAATTGTATCTGGAATTATTACCTTAACTTTATATTAGTTATATTAGTTTATATTAATTTTCTCAGAACAGCAAAATGTGAACTTGGTATGCACTTTTGTTCTGAACCCCTAAATTTTTTTATTATTAATTTTTCACCTAGGTCATTTGTTTTTCTTTGTAGGACAAATGATGGAACATTTCCAACTCATACTGATGTCTCGTCTAAAGAGGAGGATACTGATGCAGCAACAGAAGGTCTAACAGATAGTACAAGCTATGAATGCTCACAGTGTAAAGAAAAATTTGAGACGAGACAGGACTTGCAGCAGCATAAACGTTCAATTCATGTATCTAATCGACTTCGAGAATGTCTTACTTGTGGAAAGGTTTTTACATGTGCAAGTGCACTCAAATGTCATGAAACAGTTCATTCTGGAGTTCGGGAATTTGCTTGTGAAACCTGTGGCAAGGCATTTCCCACAAAGACGTGCCTAAAGGCACACGAAGCCACACATATAGGACTCAAAAGATTCATCTGTCAAATCTGTGGAAAGGCATTTGCCAAGAAGGATAGTCTCAAGGTGCATAACCGGAAGCACACAAATGAGCGTCCATTTAGCTGTGATGTTTGTGGTCGTTCATTTGATCGAGCATTCACACTAAAGAATCATCGTTTAACACATACAGGGGAGAAAACACACATGTGTGCAGTGTGTGGAAAGGCTTTTTCAACTCGTGGTGCACTAAGTACTCATGAGCGTATTCGCCACAACACAGATCCAGATAAACCAAAAGTGTACAAGCGCCGTGCTCGAGATTTTGAACCAAGTGTATGTGATCAGTGTGGTAAGGTGTACTCTAATCGGGGAAATCTTCGTATTCATAAAGCAAGTGCCCATTCGACTGAGAAACCTTTCCTTTGCACTGCTTGTGGCCGAAGTTTTGCCAAAAAGTATACATTACAGTGTCATGCAAGAAAACATTCTAATGAGCGCCCTTTCCCTTGTGATCAGTGCAATCAGTCATTCTACCGCAAATCAACATTGAAGACTCATAAGCTGCGTCACACTGGTGCACGGCCTTATGTCTGTCCATTAAACTGTGGAAAGGCTTTCACTCAAAGCTCCAGTCTTTCATATCATGTTCGACATCATGATAGACCACCTAGAATTGCCAATGGCAAGAAAAGACGCAGAAAAAAATCTAAACCTGGAATGCCTCTTATGGAGCCTCCAGCACTTTCCCTTGCTCCATTGTCATTAGTAGGCACTGTTCTGCAACCTCCACCACCTCCATCATTACCACCATTAACACTTCCACCTCCCTCTCTCCCACCACCAACTATTGCACCTCCTCTTCCACCTGCAAACCTTGCGCCACCACAGCCAGTATTTACTACAGCTTCATATCAGTCAAATGTAACTCCTCCATGCCCAAGTACCCAGTCCTTAGCACAGCTTTAAGTAAAGTATAGCTGGGTAAACACGCAGATTACCAGAAGTAGTTTCAGCAAGGAAATTGGAAAAGAATACATAAGTAGGAACAGTTAAAAACTGTGTTGAACAAGTTGTATTGAATAACATCTAATTGCTTTTGTAATGAGCTGCCCTTTCATTTTTGCATAAATATAGAGTGCATAAAAAATGTATACACCTATATATGCAAATATTATGTAAAGACTTTTGATTGGATCAAATAATTATGGTAGCAATGTGTTTCATAAAGTTCTCTCAAAAGTTGCTCTTACTAAAATGAAGCTCATGATCAAACAAAACAGTCAAACAAAATGGTCAAGGCATGTTTGTCATTTAAGGAGTTCAAGATCAAATAACATTTTAAGTTGAAGTTGTTGCAAGTCCATCAACAATGGGGGACCCTAAAGAATATAGTGCGTTGTTGAAAACCAGCTGCAATAATAGCCTTTTGAGAAAGAATTGAAACTGCATGCACAGCATTCCCACTAGACACTTTGCCAAATATGCTGAAGCATTAGTTTGCTGTAATCAAAAGTCAGATGCTAATGGTAACTGCTTTAAGCACCTCATATAATATTTATGACTTGTATTATAACTTATATACACTTTTTCTTTTGTTGAAATGTGTACACATTATTTTGATACTCTCTATATTTTTCTAATTAAAATAGACTCTCTTGACAGCTTAAGCAAAATTATTTTTTGATGTTTTCAGCTAAGTGACAGAGGAATTGATTTCCAATGGTTGTATGATGGTGCAATATCCACCTCCAAAGAAATGTAACATAATTTCATTCTTGCCTTAGAACACATGAACAATTAATTTCTGATTATTTATTGCACAGTACATTAATCATCAGATCATAAATCAAAAGGTAAGGTCTATAAACTCATTGTAGCATCTGCCAAAAAGTAAGCATTCAACTCACATTCACTCTGAACTTTATACAGAAAATTATCAATGAAAATTACTGAGAAACCATGCATAACGTAAAAGTATTTGTTTATGGGGTTTTCCAAGTTGGATGATCTTTAAAACCTAGCTAAAGACTTTCCAGCATTTTCTGTATTCAAATTATGTTCCTATAGGAAATGTTTACAGCAGACTTTCATTCTTAAGTACTATCAGGTTTATGATTTTGAGAGAATGGATGATGCAACATGCATTTTAACAAAATTAATAACTGAATTGTTTGTGATTTGAAGGAATTAAAAAACTTTACTTTATTAGTAATAAAAGAATGGTTATCTTAGTAAATGCTTTTGTTTTTAAACACAATATTTAATTTTGTTTTGCTACAAATTAAATTATTTTATTATAAAAGTAAGCAAGCTGTACAATGAATTTGTCTTCAGTTCAACTTTTGCAAAAGTTGATATTAGAAAAGAAATATTAAAAATTATCCATAAAAATGCCAACCAAAGAAATAGTGCTCTGTGTAATAAGTACTAATCATGTAGTATTTTAATATACTTTTTACACTATAATAAGAAAATATGAGTTCTTCAGTTTTTAATTGGGCATATGGTTTAAATGAGGAAGATCGTTGTTTAAGGATGCTTATTATATGAGATCTAGTTGATATAGGTATGATCATGGGCATATTCAGAGGGGGTGGAGGTCCAAGGGGTCCAGACTTCCCATCCCCAAGTTTATCTTGTGCATAATATTGGCTAACTTCTGCACAATGTTTAGCCTGTTTTGCATTACCCAGGGGACCCCACGTGGAGGCAGGCTACTTTATAAACCTTTTCTTAATAGGATGCTAGACAAATCTGTAATTCATTAAATAGGATGCTAGACAAATCTGTAATTCATTAAATATACATAAATTTTAAAGGCATTTTCAGCCATTTACAGCTAGGCTATTAATACTAAAACTCAACAACACCTCTATCGAAGGGAATATTGCATGGTATATTATAACAGTTTTCTGTATTATTTGTACTACATCCTTTTCATGTTGTTTACTTTTGTATGAATGGTACTCTTGCATTTTTTCTTTCCTGCCAATATGAATTCTTCATGAAAGTGGCATATGGTATTGTTGATGTGTTAATTGGACTTGTGCTGTCGTCTTAACACTCTTCATGCTTCACTAACCTTAAAAATATACGGAACCGGTTTCAAAGATATGTTATCTCCATCTTTGGCCGTGGACGACTGGTGTGAAAGGCTGTTGTTGCGTAGTATCAGAAGCAATGTTCCGCTCTGGTAAAACTTTTATGAACTTAAAATTTATATTTTCTTCTTTCGGAATATCAAAATTCATCAAATGATCCTTATGTTTGTAGATGTAAATCTTTTCCCAAATATCCAATTCTACTGGTCAGCGGTGGCATATCACTTTTGGACCGAAAATCATGATATAAAGAAAAAGGTTGAATTATTGAGAGCTGTACAGGGACCAGTAGAATTGGATATTTGGGAAAAGATTTACATCTACAAACATAAGGATCATTTGATGAATTTTGACATTCCGAAAGAAGAAAATATAAATTTTAAGTTCATAAAAGTTTCACCAGAGCGGAACATTGCTTCTGATACTATGCAACAACAACCTTTCACACCAGTTGTCCACGGCCGAAGATGGAGATAACATGTCTTTGAAACCAGTTCCGTATATTTTTAAGGTTAGTGAAGCATGAAGAGTGTTAAGACGACAGATTCAATTCACATTAGCTTCACTGTGTTAGTTCCATATGAAAACTTTTTTAAAGATTTACAATTTTTAAAAAATTTTGACTAAAGTGTATGTTGATGTGAGTACCTGAAAACAGAGTAGGAAAATGAAACATCACTGTATCTTGGCTTAAAGTTCCATAGCCGATTATTTTAAACCTTCTGCAAAAGTTAAAATGTTTGAATTTCAGGAAAGTTTGAACCTGATAATATTGTGCATATAGGTGAGAAAGCCTGTAATTCCAAGTCGTTTCCATTTCCAGATCCTAAGCTGCTTTACCTGGTAAGTTTGGATAAGTAAGTTCAACAGCTTTAGTGCTATTTTGAGCAAACAAACTTTTAAAACGCTTGATGTCAAAGTAACCAATGCAAGGACCTATGAATTCTGAAATTATTATTCTGCTGGTAATGTGTTTTATGACTATATGCTTATAATTTTAACTATAATTTGTACAACATAAAATCAATAAGATACATCCAGTGAAATACATAACCTGCAATCCAAAATAAGACAAACAACTCCTATAACAAAATTGAATTTATTTTTATGTTATAATGTATATATGAATTCTTTATTTCTTTGTTTTTCTTCCTTTATTTTAATATCAAGGTTTTATCAGTATTGTTTTACATTTTCTATATTGCATACATTAATAACTGCCAATATATTGATGTAGACATTTATTTAATTTTTTTGTGGGGATGGGGTAATTGCATTGCCTAAGCCTTTCCATGATGGATTCCCCCCCAAATTATTTTCTGATATGCCCCTGGTTGTAATGTTTAAGTGTGTATATATATGCATGCATGTACCTGTTCTGTTAGTGTGTCATTTTTATAATCCATATATAAAAGAGTATAAATGCTAATGCAAATGGGTAAAATGTAATAAAAATAAATAATGGAAATATCTGAGTTCCAAGCCTTTCTGCCAAACACTGAATTAAGATGATTATTTTGCAATATATAGCAAGGTGTGGAAGTTATAGCTTAAAAAGTTTATCATTAGGTGATTAATTTGCATCCTCTAATATTCTTGAGATGTTAAATTATGCACCCATAAAAAAGTTATACTTAAATCCATTTAAAAAGATAATTTTAATATTCCTTCAAGGAATGAGGTAGGAGAGCTTAATATCTGTAAGAACACATTTTGTGTGTGGTAATCTCATATAATTAGGGTAGGTTTTTTATCTTTAATGATAATGTACAAAGTTGAGTTTCCTGAGAACAATACTGTTGTTCTGGGTTGACCAAGAATGCACTTGCACTGTACTACATTTCTATCGCAAAAGACTTCAATATAGATCATTCAAATCAGTACTGAACCCATTCCTACATACTTTGCGAAATTCAAAGAGCATGTTATTTTTTTTCCTAGTACTCTTTTTGAGAGAGAGAGATACACAAATATCCATAGGCAATGCATCCAGTGATTGCAAAATACTAGTATTAAAGAAAATTGCATGTATTCCAGTTTCCTGCCCCATTTTCTCCAAAAGCTGAAGGTGCATCAAGAACTTTTTTGCCTCTGTCATAGATCACTGCAATAAATTGATGTTAGGATTTCTCTTGCTAATAGGCAGAACTAACTTTAATGTTCTTTGCATTTCTTTGAACTATTGCCATTGTAATAGTATGCTGTAATTATCATAAACCCTTCTGAAAAAGATTCTCTTCATTGTGCATTTTTACTCATTTCTTGGGCTATAAAAAAGGCCAACAGTTTATTGGTTTCATGTAGCTGTTTGTATCTGTATTTAAAGTCACTACAATTTCTGGTAATTGCTCTAATAATGATCTTTAGAGAAGTTGCTATGGTTCTTTGAGTAGTTACTGTCCATGCAAATAGACGTGAGCAGTCAGATGTGCACTGCAGAGAGTGGGGGGAAGAGGTGGAGACTTCAAGTCATAGCATTGTAGTAAGCACTGGGACAAAGATAGTTCAGGGGAACCGGGATTACAGTTACATATACATGCATAAGATTTATTTCTGTTTCAGTAAAACACCAGTATACATAATAAATCAGAGCTGTTTGATGATCTACATCACACTGCTTATACAGGTTATGAAATTATAAGTAGATATGCACAGGAAATAACTTTTTTGTGATCACTTAATTGCTGTGACTTGCAACACATGGAACCACATATTTAAGGTTTATACTATTTCATCATCCTCAGTCTTCTCCATCACTGTCTGAGCTGCTTTCATATCATTTCTGATATGAATCACCATTTCCATATATTCATTTAAGCTCCTTCAGTCATGATGTATTCATCCTCTACCATTTTTACATGTTCACAAACATTTTTTACTTTCCTCCTAAACCCAAGATCATGGGTTCAATCCTGGCCAGGGTTGATGGATTTTTTCTGGTGTAATAATTCTAAGTATGGTTTCCTTCAGAAGGGAAGTAAAGCCGTGGGTCCCATGTCATAGATTTACAGCACAAAAAAGAGTCTCAAGCCTGAAAGAACAGGCCTCTGAGCAAAATTTATCTGTCGTTTCATGCCCTGAATTGAATGGGTCGCTGATGACCTGAGATGTTAAAGAACATCCATAAATAAACTAAATCAACAACAAATTTTTTCCCGTCTTCTGGGGAAATGAATGCAAACTTTTCGTCTGCCAGTCTAATTACATCATTCAATTTAAACGTAACATTTTTCTCTATAATCCAGTTCTCACATTAACCCATATCAACTCTATTGGATATAATTCCGGGTGGTAAGGCAGTAAACGTAAAACACTATGCCATGCTTGCTAGCAAGCAATCTATTTTATAAGTGTGATAGGTTGGTTTTTTCTCCTTTATTAAGATGTATAGTTGTAGTTTTAGCAAGCCAAAGTTGTAAGGAATCTGCTTTTTGTTAACCAGCATATCATTTGTTTTCGGGTTGCTATTTGGGGTGGGAGCAAGATTGAGATGTGCAATATGAAAAGATGCATTATCAATTACAAGGGCACTATTAGATGGTTGATGTGGAATTAGTTTTTCAGTCAGCATTTTTCATAGTTTTTGTAGTCCATATCATTGTGATAATCTCCTGTTTTTTTTGTTCAGATTTAAAACAAACATATGCATTTGGTATAAAACCTTGCTCACTGCCAGCATGAATGATTATCAACCTGCCACCTTTTGAAACAGGAGAAAAGAGACCAGCAAGTGAATTGTCACTCCAGCCATAGGATGCTGTATGTGTAGAATATAGATTTCATCCATATATACAAGTAGACGAGACTTGTTCCTATATTTCTTTATATGCTGTAGGTAAAGAAATCCTTTGTTCTCGTTTTGGTACTGTTCTCATAGGATCTGTTTGTTTTTTCTTTTTCCACATGAATCCAAGAACATGTAGGAACTTCTGGAGTGTGTTAATACTGCCGTTACCAATTAATGCATTCAATTATTTAGCTTGGATCTTTTTATGCTGACCTTTCCTTTTGCTTGTATGTAAGTCATTCACTGTACGATAAACAATGCACTCGTTAAAGTCATCTAAACAGCCTTTCTCAGTTTTCTGGGTCATTCTTTATGAGGTGCATTCTAATTCAGCTTTGATCCTGCAGACCAAACTAAATGATACACCAGTTGCTTCCACTACTCATTTCTGTATAGCCTGGAATTTAATAGAGGTCCCCTCTGTAGCTTCCCTCATCATGAATTTATACACATTACTGATCACTTCTTGTATCTAGCTGTGCAAGACTTTTCCCTGCAATTTGCTGCCAGCTGACTCCAGCAATCAAGGTCATGCCACTGAGCATCATGTTTACATTACTCATGTTAATTTGCATGGACATTACCTAGATTTTATCTCAGGCAATTTTTTAATCTTCTGGCCTCTTCAAGAGGGTAATTTGTAGGCATGTTGAGAATATCTTACATTTTGCTTTCAGAAATGAATTCCATGTGGAAACTTTTGTTATTGTTGTGTTGTACATTAAGTAGATTCCATACTTAAAAAAATGAAGCCAATTTTTTTAATTCCTTTATTATAATCATATTTAATATTACAAAATACAATCCTGTAACTGTCCTATAATAGAATGATTTTCTTCGACATACTTACATGAGACTCGTAAGAACATAGTTACTAAATTTGCATGCATGTGCAAAGATTGTACTGTATACAGTGGTGCAAATATTAGGGCCATGCCATTGTTATAATAATGAAATTGAAATAAAATTGCTAGGCGAATCTTCCAGTTTTGCTACAAGCTCTTCACATAATCTTCTTGCATGTTGCATAACCATTGCTGAAGACACGAGGTACCATCAGAAGCATCCTTCCCAGTTAGGATACAATGACCACTCTGTTGCTCTAAGAGTGTCATGTCTTGTTAGGAATCTTAAACCTTGCAAGTACTTCTTCATCTTCCAAAACACCACCACAGGTAGCTGAGGTATTTAAAATATGGGCTCATGAACAGTGGAAGTCTAGGCTTCTAGAGTTCAATTCCCACCAGAACGGTGCTTCCAGACTAAGTTTTTTTCCAGATTTTCCTCAATCCTGATTAAAGGCAAGTGTTGGGGAAATATCTATCCTTCCTTAAAAATATATATATTTTTTCTAATTTATCATTTCACTTAATGTATCACCCACCAGTGTTCACCACATGTGATGCTCAGCAGTAAAAATGGGTGTTAAAAACTTTTTAAAAGTATCGTATGAAATATGTGACATTTTAGACATATGGTAGACATTCTAGTGTCTCCCCAACCCAACTTTGTAGAAGTTATGCAGCAATAGCAGTTGTATGTATGTTAGCAAGCCTTATCATGCAACAATGTGATGTTATTGCAGGAGTTAGCCTCTTATACCAAAGTGCAGATTGTATGCTCCATGAAGTTCCTGTAATAAGCTGCAATAACAGTGTGACCATACCAGTAACAGACAAAAGCATGACTTTTGTATTGCTTGGAAAATGCTGCAATTTTTTTGATCATGAAAACTCGAATACTGCCATTCAATTGACAAACTTTTCATTTCTGACTATACTGCACATCTGATCTTTTTCATATGACTATCAGAGGCTGAATGGCCCTAGTGAATCATAGACATGTGATAATGCCTAGTTAGGACTAGTTGTGTGTGTGTGTGTGTGAGAGAGAGAGAGAGAGAGAGAGAGAGAGAGAGAGAGAGAGAGAGAGAGAGAGAGAGAGAAACTTCTTGTACCCCCATTGTATGAGGTTTTATTATAAATGTATTGCTTTGAATGACAAAGAGTAGATCTGTTTGAGAAAACAGAATAGCTTCAAGACAGCTATGGTTATCATTAATCACTATCACATCTGCTTTGATGAGAGAGCAAATCATTTTAATTTATAGAATGTACAAAAATTGGATTCTCACAAAGTTCTTTTACCACAAGAGGATGATGAGTTGCATTCATCCTCCTCAATCACATTATCTTTTTCTCACAAAACCACAAACTACATTGCTGTATGCTTTCCCCATATATAGGGGAAAGTATGTAAGTAAATGACCTTGCAGCTGAGAGTAGCATCATAGCCTTGCAGAAACCTTCTTGCAAGCACAATTTTCTCTTCTTGCTATGGTAACTGATGTATAAAAGCAACTACTTTTAGTTTGAAAATCAGAGCAACATGGCCATGACCAGCCTCTTTTACCTCCTTCATTCCTCCAGCATTCCAAAACCAGCACTTGAGCCTTGGGTGAGCAAAATGTGAATATATGAATATGAAGGAAAAGTATAAAATAAATCTGAGGAAAATTAATAAAAAAACTAACAATCAATTGAAGTAGCAAAGAAAAGTAGTGAAGTGGCTCTATACCTGAATAGCAGCTGGGGGAGCATGAAGGTTTTCCTATTATTAGAACCCTGCTTCATTTCATTTGTCATCCTGAAGGTCTTTGGTAGTTAAGTTTGCTGGAACTCAGACATATACAGAGATGCAGATGCTGCAAATAATTGTAATAATTTGGAGGAGATAAAAAAATTCATTTCCAGTATAAATAAAGTTGATTTGTTCTTTAGTTTACTTGAAGCCATTTGAAAAATAAAGCAAATGGCACCAACTACTGTTCTAATACATCTGGATGCTTAGGATGTATATAATTGAGAATAAGAGTTTAGATGTTTTGAGAATGTTTGTCAAGAATATTTATTTTTCCATAAATAGAATAACAAATTCATTTGGTACATAATGCTGTTAATCACAGTGATAATTTACAACTTTCCAAGAATGTTTATTACTAGCCAACTAACACTGTAAATAAACTGAAACCAACATGAGCTGCTTATTTCATCTGCAAACCTGAAATAAATTGCTTCCAAAGAATGTGCAAAACCCTAAGTAGGCTAGATACCAACAGAACAATTCACATTAGGGATTTGGTGATCCATGCTTCCTTGCAGATGCTTGAATAATTCTAAACATCATTCAGTGCAGTATATAATAGAAACGTAAAACCTAAAATCTAGAAAGAAACTGATGGTAAGTTTTTTTCAATAAAGTTTTGACTGACAGCAAAATTTTAGTAGCTACTATGAAACAACGTGTGAAAATTACTATTTGTTCCTGAAATCCTCTTTATTTATAGTCTGTGAAAGAGTTTCTATGGATGAAGAGATAGCAGGGAAGCACCTCAGAAGGAGCATGAGCAGAGTAGTCACAGAATGGGAACTCAGCTATACAATCTGTGCACCAATTTCTAATGCATATAAACAATCTGCCATATTGAAATCTTGTAAATAGTTCATATGCCTAGCTCATAGCAAAGGTTGTTTTGTAAATTGTGAGTTTTAATTTGTAAATAGTAAACAATTATCGTACATAGCTTTGGAGTAAATATAGCTTTATAAATTCTGAATGCTATATTTTTAAATATTTATAACATTGCATGTTTTATAATGAATGTTTGTAAGAGGAAATGGGGTCATTGGTGCTCAGCACCTAACTGCAAAAATAAATCAACACAAACAAAGACATAAGTTTTTCCGCTTCCCAAAATATGAGAAATGGTAAATAAAAAAAATTTAATAGACTATCCAAAATATATTATTACTCAGAATCAAAATATTCATCTTCAGTTCAAATTATACATAATCCTATTTATAAAATTATGAATCCTATAATTTTCGAATGCAAAGGAATGGACTATATGCTGCAGAAGGGAAGATTTAAATAAAAATGGCCCAATAATAATGTGCTCTTTGAAGATGTGATATTTTTAAATTTTCTAAGAAGCTGGTTGAAACCTAATGCTCTTCGAACATTATTCAACATACCAAATCCACCAAAACAGATATTACAAAAAAAAGAACAGGAGCTAAAGAGAGAAATGGTGAAACATATCAAGTGGCTAAGAAGGCTAAAACTGATGTACAGGTAACTTTTATTACTTTTACCTGTTATTATTATCTAAGATATGTTATTTTATACTAAATATGGTCCTGGACCCAACAAAAAAACTATTTTCTGTTAACTAAACTTTAATGCAGAGTTAATTTAGTAAGCTCATTTTAGTTATGTAAAAAGATATCAGGTGTAATGTAGATGGTGGAATACATTCTTTAATTAATTAATTTTATGTCATATTTTAGGTTGATATGAATGGAAAGGCAAATATTGACACTGATTCTGAAATGTCTGCGGGTACTTCCCAAACAGCTGTTTCTGTTGGATGTCAACTTGATTTTATCAGCTCAGCGCTAAAACCAAATTTACTGTGAAGAATAATGTGGTATTTACAGAGTAGAGCCACATTGTCATCTGTAGCAGAAAATACTAATAATTCTCAGCTTGCAAGTGTAAATAGTGACCAGTTTAACAGTTTGTGTGATAAGTTTTTATATAAAGAATTTACACAAGCGGTGGAAATGCAAGTGGATTTTAGGGATTGTAGCAAGAAAGGAATGCAATATGAAAAAAAAAGTCAAAACTATGGCTCTAACTTTATATTTTTTAAGTCCTAATGCCTATAGATTTATGAAAAACATACTACAATTGCCCACAGTCAGACTAAAAACAGAAAAATAGCAGTGTTCTCTTGGCCCAAATAAATTTAGATTCTGTAGTCTAAAGTTGAAGGTAGGTAATTTAAGCAAGAGAGAGAAATACTATGTTTTAAATATAGATGAAATATCATTGAAATCATTTCTGTTTTACGCCATATCAAATATGAAATACTAAGATTATATCATGCAGATCCTGTGCAATTACAATCTGCAGCATTTGTTTTAGTGTTTATGATCCAAAGTATTTATGATTATTGGAAAAGCCAATTACTGCTATTTCACAATTTCTGGTTGCTCCGCGATAGAATTGAAACTAATAGTTCATGATATAATTAAAGAATGCATAATATTAATTTAAGAATTTGTTTATTTGTGAGTTATATGGGATAAAATTTTCCCAATATACATGCATTGAATTTATAACAATATGAAATTTCACATTTTGTGATTGGAGAGAAAAAAGTATTTTATGTTTAATTAAGTCTTTCAGAAACAATTTACAAAAGTATGATTTTATAATTCATGATGAGGTAGCTTCTTGGCAGCATATTGTCAAATTAAGACAAACAAACAGAACTTATGACAGGCTAAGAATTCAACAGATGCTCATGTTTTTCCCAATGATTTCAAATAATGAAAGGGAAGTAAGCTATTCAAATTTTAAGTCATACTGTTGCAAGTTCACTGTTAACACATGCCAGTTTAGGTGCTCTTGACTTGGAACAGCAGAATTTCTGGAAATGTACAATAACATCTTTGACCTTTTGAATTCCAATTCTAAGGTTTCACATAAGTTCTATGCCGAGCTTGGATAGGCTCTGAAAAGCAGCATAAACTTTTAAATTATTTTTTTGCAATTAATAAAATCAATTTCTGGGAAAGAAAAAAAAAACTGAACAGCTATCTATATAGCAAGTACAATAATATGTTGCGAGATTTCTTCAGATGTGAGCTGATTTGAAGACACAAGTCATTTTAATTTATTTCATTTATCCTATCACATAGGCTAAATCAGGATTGTTTGGAAACATTTTTGGCAACATGTGCCAAAAACGTGATAGACATACAGTCCTACTCCAGTGCAGTTTACCAGAGCATTCAAAAAGTTAGTTTGTCTAAATTATTTTCAGCATTCAAGTACTTATAAATGTACTGAAAATTTCAGTGTTCTACTTTCAAAAATTATTAATAATAAAATTAGATTATAGGAATAATTTACCTGGTGTAAATACACTTTGTTATTTTTATGGGTGTTTAACCATTATATATTTGGCAAATTTGCAAGAAGAAGCAAATAATTTTGATTGCAACAAAATATATTCTCATTATAAAGCATATGGAAATAAAACTTAGATATCTTTGGAAACCTCATGCTTCCAAGGTCAATGTTTATGGGTTATATCAAACACTTGGAAAATATTTTCACTGAAAACATTCTCAGATTGATGACTGAAAAAAATGTTGAAAATAAATTTATTAATATACTGGAGAATATCATTTAGCCACCTTTAATGGTTTTCTCTTATTTTATAAAATGATTTATGAGGAAGAGAATTTTTTATTCCTTGAAGTTAATGAACAGGAATTTAAAAAAAAAATGAAAAATTAATCAAAGTGACACATTTATGAAGTATGTATAAAAGTTTGATATATACCTATATATATGTATATATTAATGTACTGGTGCGGAAAAACAATGTGCAGAACATTGTAGAGTAGAAAGGCAGAACTGTACTAAGCATTTTGAGGATAAAAACAAGGAATTTTTACAATGCTACTATGCTACATGCGTCAACATTAAACTCATGTTAGAGTCTGAGATTGTGAAACTTGTTTGTGGCATGGCAAGATATAAACAAACTGCACTCTTCTACGGTAATAGTCATTGTTACTAGGTGTGTCTCATGTTCAATGCAGCAATGTGTTTTGAAGTGCACTGGATGCTACAGCAATACGGTATACTGGTCTTGAAATTAAGCAAAACTTATGGTTCCAACATGATGGCGCCCCTGCACATTTTTCACTTGCAGCTGTAAATCACCTAAACAGAACATTTTATGATGAATGGATCGGATGCAGTGGACAGATGCAGTGGCCTCCACAATACATGAATTAAGTATGCCCAGTAATATTTAGTTTTCATTGTGTACCTGTACTCATTATGAGACAGCATGTGCACTTGTCATGTGAGTTACATTTAATGTTGACTGGCAAATGAAGAAATTTCATAATGTCAGATTTCATTTATGATCATACAGCACTCCTGTTATTATACAGCATCTGCGACCCCATATTCCTTACCTCAAAATGCATAGTTCAATATTGCCTTTCAACTGTTCAGTTTTCTGCATATTGTTTTTTGTACCTGCATAGAGTTGCTTCATAAATAAATGGATATGTATAAAGTTGCTCATAAATAAATGAGAATTTAATAAAATATTATACAAAAGACAAAGTAATTTAAATATAATATTTATTTAATACTACATATGTGTAAATTATAATTAGTATTACTATTATTATACTATTTTTGTATTATATATATTGATGCACTGAAGGCTGTTTATTTTTTTTTATATTTTTGTATTAAGATACCAAGTCTAATAAATTTGATACTCAATACTCAATGATAGTTGTGTTTTTATTACTCTTATTTATCCTTATGTGTGTTAAGTTAACAAAAAACATAAATATATGTCAGCCTATTGCGTTATTCCTCGTTCATTTATAAAAAAAAATCATTTGAAGTTTCTTTTTTGCTATAGAATTGTTAATTATAGACATAGCACATTACAATTTCATAGCTTTTAACGAGTAAGAAAGAATGCTCAAAATATTTTTATTTCAAGATAGCTTATTTTTGGGTAAAACATCGTTGAAAGTGAAACAGCTGTCGTTTCGCGTTTATTGGGTTTCAACGTGGCGGCCGGCGCTGCGTATAGGCTTACTGAAGATGAAAGGAGCCGTTCTTTGCTTTCCACTCTGTTTGTTCTTATTTTGTTTAGTTCACCCTGCTCCTAAAGTGTGAAAGTTGGATCCATGCACCATGGTCCAGATGAATAATCTATGGCGTCAGAAATACTACTTTTATACTCTCAATATATATTTTTATGTTTATAATTGACTTCTGAGGATTCCAAACCATAAGAATGTAGCAAGAAAATCCTTAATACACCGTGTTTATACTCAGAATTAAATATCAATACTTTTATAATAAATTGATGAGTGATTTAAGTACATTTCTTCTACATCACACTCATTGTTCAGTATCCTTTTGTAACACCGTGGCTTTTTTGTAGTAATTAACGCCCGTTTTTACTGCTGGGGCATTACAGGCGTGGACACTAAAGATACACGAGATGAAATGATATATGGGGAAGATTTTTTTATAAATATTTATTTAAGAAAGCTTTCCAGGCCTAAATAAAGGGTATCTCTCCAACCGTCATTTGACATTTACGAGAGAAAAAAAAATCTAAGGGAAGACGGTCCTGGTGGAACTCGTGAGTTGGTGTCTCTGCCATGTGGGGTGTAAAACAATGGTGTTTGTGTGAAATTGCGCAAGAGTACAGACTGAAAAAGAATGATTTTATTTTCTTGTATACTAATACATATTTGTAAAATGTAATGGGGTTTCTAAAGATAATTTTATTAGAGTTTAGAATAGCCTACTTTTTTCTGTTCTTATCAAAAATATTAAAAGTTTATATTAAAATATTCCAAATACACTTTTTTTTTTTTTTTTTTTTTCCTTTTCCTTTTAGTGAGTTCCCTAATGTTTGGATTAGATTACCTGTAAACGGGTTTTCACGCTTAACCATCGTTTAGCAGAATTAATTCGATGGTAAATTAAAATCACCCCAAAATACACGTAGTATTAAACATACGAAAAGTATAAATATTTGGAACGACATGTGTTGATTTATTTAATGTTTCATTACAAATTAGAGCTTTTACTGTAAATTCAAGTAAGAAACTTTATGACCACTGTGGAAGGAAGTATCCTGAACTTTCAGAAGCACTGAGATAATTAAAGATGGCGTGAACTCTACTTTTTTAAACTTTTAGCTAGCGTTAAATGGACAAAAACTCGAAGAAATGCAAATACTTTTATTTTCACACTAAAATGATTAAGATGAATGTTACAACAACCAGTAATTCTTCTAAAAAGGCCTATATAAGATCCTACGGCCAGTACTAGCGAGGGTTGCTAGATTTCTCAGATGAAAATAAGGGTTATAGTATTATCCCCATTATAAAAAAATACATCATTCGCCAGGTGCGGCCTATCCCTAAAGACACAGGTTTGGGCACCCGTTCGGTCACTTATTAATTATTAATTGAGAAGTTGACGGCATAGGTTATATGTTTCAAATTTACTATCCCGATAAGATTTCTCTTTAGAGCGATTTTTCTTTTCGCTTGAATTTGAAAATAACTCTCCCATTTGTAGATGTTAAGTAGCCAAGAGCCACTGAATGGGGCAGTTCGATCTGCCTGGATATAGAGACACTCTTCTCTATTTCACCGTTGTACATATTCTGAGAAAAATACCTAAGACGATAACATGGATGGAGGTACGCTGCTGGTTTGCTGGCGAGTTTGAGAAATTTGTGATCATGTAGCATTGGTGGGTGAAGATTTACAACCTCCTTCATTCTCTCTGTTAAGAAGGGATAAACGGTCTTGCTTCAAGAGCGAAAACTTTGAGGAGGGAGCCATCAGTCACCGAGTCAGTGAAATTTATGTTGTGAGTTGTGCGGACTGTAAGTTACACTATAAAATTAAATGCATATAAAATTATTGCCTCCTAAATTTATAATAAATTTATTATTAAATAAGTAATGTTGAGTATTTATAACGCATGAAGTTAAATACAGTGGACTCTTTAATTTGAACTCTAGGGGGATACGAAAAATAAAAAATTAAACCTACATTCAAGGAAGCAAAGATTTTTTACAAATTTTTTGTCCTTACAAAAGGGTTGAAGAAAAAACACCTGCACACAAAAGAGGTAGGTAATTCAAATTATTGAGAAGTGGTGGAGGTAGCATATCTATTTAGAGACCGGTTTAAGGGAGGTGCCTGCACGCAAAACATCTGGAAAATCCACGTTATTGAGAATAGGGTGAAAGCTGTACGTAGATATAGTACAAGCTAGGTTGCTACATATGTCTTTGTATAATTGTAAACAAGTTTAAATTGTGTTATTCTGTTTGCTGTCTGAACAATATTAAAAATTCTAGGAAATACCTAACATGACATAAATTTGAATTCAGGAACAAGTATTGCTTTTTGTTTACATAATACCCTGTCTTCGAACTATCATCCAAACAAACGGTTAGAAAGTTTGAATTAAATAGGAATTTTTAGCATTGTTTTAGTAGAAATTTCAAGAGAAATAAGGCTGTATTCGAATTATACATGTTCAAATAAAAAGAATTCACTGTATTTACAAACTAAATCTTTAACTCCGGGGACAGAATTGCAGGAAAAGAACTAGGGCTAGGAAGACCCGTGTTAAATATAAAACAGTATAATGATAGAAAGATAGAAAGCTTATGCCAGATATTTCAACAAGTGTGAAAAATGCCAGTGAATTTGTGGCAATGAGATGCTTATTGGATCCTTTGGTTTCTATTTGTACTGTTTGGAACTCTTTTAAGTTTTCAGGCGCATCTTTTATATTTCCTGGTATTCGCTAAGTGCTTGCCTATTTCTTCCTTCATGTATTTATTTTTTGGGCCCTGCATTAATTTGACCCTTCATTTTCATTCTTCACAAGCCATAGCTGTCGTTCGCAAAATTTTATAAACCCCCCAAAATGCTCATTTATTTGAAGTTTCAATCAAGGTCGTTAACATTCAAAGTCAGAATTATGTCTAAATCAGGACACAAGTATTTACTGTTTTCAACTTGTGAACATTTAACATTTAAGAAATCTACAGCACTCATAAGTTTAAACAAACCGAAACAGATACATTCATTTGCCTTAACATTGTTTTTCTAAAATAACATCTTTAACAATTATACGTAAAATACAAAACTACGGATGTGAACCATCACATTTTTATAACTTGAATTTATCACTGTCAGACACATTATATTAATAAGTTTTTATTATATTTAACATGATTGAAAAACTCTGTACAAGACATTGTGGCATTATGTTTGGAAATGAACAACTCAGCTCTTATTAAATCAGGTGAACACTAATTTCTAATCACTAATATCAATCTATTTCAAAAGCTACAAATGCACATGAAGCTGATATGCTTAGACAAAACGTACTAATTTTGTATAAGTTGGCTTTTTATTGCCCATTTTTCTTAAAATCCCTACCCATTTGCTACCAACGTCTTTCATGTCATTAGTGCTTAAGATTTTAATGAAATTTCAATGATATAATAATGTTCATAATAGGGATAATGCCATAAAATATATGACTCAAGACTTCAGCCAAAATCAAGCTTATTGTAGGTGTTCTGTATTGATTTAATATTCTCATATTTAGGAATGGGCTTTAATCTGAAAAATCAAACCATTTCTCAAGTTTAGTGGTCTCATTTTTTCCCCCTGAAGCTTAAGTTTTCAATTTGATGGTACTCATTATTCAGAAAAGGATTTTAGAATAAACGAATATCATACATACAATGTGCAAAAAATTATAAAGTAGAGAGGCAATACCAAACCAAACATTTTGAGGTTAGGTAGCAGATGAGTATAATAACAGGAGCGTTGCATGTTCACAATTGAAATATAACGTCATGAAACATCTTCATTTGCCAGTCGAAATGAAATTTAATTCACACAAGTGTATACGTACTGTCTTTTAACTAAAACACAAATGCTGCATTGAACATCAGACACACCTAGTGACAGTTACTAATACTGTACAAAAGTGCGTTTTATTTACACCTGACAAACCACAAACAAGTTTCACAATCTGTAGCTCTAACATAACTGATTTAAAGTTGACGCCTGTAGCGCACTGATAAAGCTTCTGTGATCCCTTGTTCCTATCGTTAAAATGCTTGGTTTGGTATTGCCTTTCTACTCTACATTTTCTGCACATTGTTTTTCCACACAGTCTATAGTACTGTCGAAAAACTTTAACAACATGAGCAGGGAACTAACTTTAAGCAAATTATCATTTACTTGCTGTAATTCAGTAAAGACAGATTGTTTTCGGCCAACATTTGAATTTGTGCTAAATGCACAAAAGGAAAAACCTGCAAATTGAAATGTGACGAGCCTTTAAATAAAGACTGTTTGCAGTTGGATATAGCTTCTGTAGACTCATAAGAGTCTGGATATTTTTTTTATACATATATGTCTTTCAGTATTTAGTGAAAAATACTGTACACGTGTTGCACATTTATATATTTTTGTTTCCTTTATTCTATGTATATGTACTCCGCCTAGGAGTTGCAGTACCTTGTCGCGGATGGTGGGGTTCGTGAGCCTCGTGAGCCTCTGCGAATTAACAGGCTATACCGGCGGTAGCTTGCTACCGATAGTCCCCCATGACGGGCAGGCTTTGAGGAGAGGCCAGACTAAGAAGCAACTTGACCTCATCACTTCATCATTTCAGCCATCCATCTTTCATTCAATTCCATCTTTCACTCATTATTCATTATTCATCCAACCTCAAGGTATCATGCGACACGTGTAGAGGAAGAGCATGGTACATGGAAGATGTGCAATAAACAGAGCCTCCGGAATACCGGGCGACCTTCCTGAGTATCTAGCCTTACTCAGAGATGCGAGGCTCTGCCTGGGCGGACTACAAGGTGCATTCAAGTTATAATTCTTCCTATTTTTTTTTCTCAGGACTGAAAACAGATAGAAACATGAGACTTATTTTAAAATACACTAGCACTTGTTGTCAATGCGTGACAGAAGTGACAGTACTGTATGATACACAGAACTCTAGCGGCAACGGCGAGAGCGAGAACTGCTTTTGATACTACAAAATGACGACGTTTTCATTACAAGAACAGCGTGTAATCATTCGTTCTCTCCATTTGCGTGGTTTGACACCGATTGAAATTCATCGCCATATGGTGATGGTGTCATGGATATGTCTAATGTACTTATATGGGTGCGACAATTTAAGGAAGGTAGATCGTCGTGTGACAACAAACCAAGGCAATCTCGGCCTCGCACAAGCTAGTCTGACGACATGATCGATCGAATGAAGAAAGTGGTTTTGGAGGATCGCCGAATGAATGTGGAACGCAACGCCTCCAAAGTTGGCTTTTCCATGCAATCTGTGCACACAATCCTGCATGAAGACATCTTTTTAACAAAAAGAACACGTGACTGGTGTATATCACACAGCCCTCACAGACTATAATAAAGACATACGCAAGGCCAAAGGGTCATCTTGGCAAGCCTTCTGTCAAGCCAGACTACAAAGAGTCTTAGCCCCCGAACCCTACATCCCGTAGGAACAATATGCAAGCCTACGGGGGGGGGGGGGGAGGTTACGAGCTTGGCTGAAGAAACACTCAAAATTTTATATGAGGTACCTTCCCCGGCTGTATCTTTGATGGCATCTGCGAATTCACAGCACACTGTGAAAGCCCTAGACCAGGAGCCACGCGGAAAGACTGGGAATTTGCACGACAAGTTGTCACTATTAATGTGTAAAATGGGCCGTTAACAAATTCGATTCGTTTAAGTCGTCGCCAGGCGGAGATGGAATCTTTCCTGCCTTGCTGCAGAAAGGACCTGATTCGCTCAACATTCTTCTCTGCAATCTCTTTCGAGCCAATATAGTCTTCAGCTATATTCCTCAGGCCTGAAGAGCGACCAGGATAGTATTCATTTCTAAGCGCGGTCGTAACAACTACACCGAAGCAAAAAGCTATCGATCAATCAGTCTTGCATCGTTTCTTTTAAAGACTGATTGAAAGATACATCCCAAGGATGGTACTGTCTGATACGCCTATCAGTTATCCAAGTCTTGATAACAGCATTACACAGCCTTGTCAGCAGACTGGAGGACTCCATGGCAAGGAAAGAAGTAACCCAAGGAGCTTTCCAAGACATAAAGGGTGCTTTCGATTATTATTTTTTTAATAGTGTTTAACGCCCGTTTTTATTAACGAGTCACCCACAGGCGGTGGACACTGATGATACAAGAAATGAAATTACATATTAGGAAGGGATGTTTTTAAGGAAGGAAACGTTCCAGGCCTAAGTACTTCCCTGGCATTTGCCATTTATGAGGATTGAGGAAAACCTGGTAAAAACCTAAGCCAGGGAGGACAGTCCTGGCGGGATTCGAACCTCAGACTTCCAGATCACGAGTCCGCGCCTTAACGACCTCGATAACCCGTGGCGGTGGTGCTTTCGACAACACATCTTATGAGTCTATGGTTCTGGCAGCTCAGAAATATGGAGTTAACGGCGCCTTTTGTAAACGGATAAACTCCGTGCTTAGGAGCAGAAATATTACTGCTAGTCTTCTTGGGGAAATGAAAGGAATTCTTTCTCCTCTTTTTTGGAGTCTCGTGTTGGATAGTCAGTCTACTCCAAGATATGATCCAGGAAGGGTTTTACATACAAGACTATGCAGATGACATAGCACTGATAATTTTTGAGAAATTTCACAACACGGGATAATACATCATGAGCAATGGGGAGGAATTTTCACAACTGCCGCAAGCAGGAAGGTTTATCCATAAATCGTAGTAAAACAGTTCATTAGGTACTCTTAGTTATTTCAAGCTTGGAATCTGCGTCAGTCAAATATCGAGTCTTGAACTGGATAAGAACTAACCTGGAACAATCATATTAATAATATTCTCCGCAGGGCCAGGTGTTGGATCCGCCGGTGGCCTTAAACCACTTATTAGCCATTGGCTTTATGTTGCTATAGTTAGATGCCAGGTATCTTACAGCGTCATTGTTTGGTGGCGGACAACTTTAAAAACCAATATAACAGGTAGTTTACCGAGCTGCAGAGATTAGCATGTCTGTGTTACAGGGGCCTTCAGAAGCACGCAACCACCGCACTAGAGACTCTGTTAGGATTCCTTTCCATGAACATTCATTTGTAAGCGGAGGCTAGGTTCACGGCTCATCACTTGGTACATACAGGAAATTGGACAAATAGCTTTGCTGAAACCGAATATACTTCCATCCTAAATTTTCTAGATATTCCAGAACTGAGGATAAGGTTAGACCTAAGGAATGTATTTTCCCTGCATTTAAGGTTACTTTCGGATCTAGAGACAACTGGATGGAAGGAACTACGCCGAACACAAGAAGGCAATAAATTTATATGGTACACTGATGGCTCTCGCAAAGGGCTACAATCGGGTGGAGGAATATATGGCCGATTTCCAAGGATTAATTTCAGTACAACCATTGGTAAACATTGTTAAGTTTTTCAGGCAGAGGTTTATGCCATTCTGAATTGTGTTTATAGAGGGTTGGAGAAGGATTATTGGAGGAAACGAACTTTCATCCTCTCAGATAGTCAAAGTGCACTAAAAACACTTTCTTCTGACCAGGTGCAATCTAGATTGGTATGGGAATGTCAAAATGCCTTAGTTTCCTTGGCATCCTGCAACAGGCTCGAAATGCGGTGGGTTTCGGGGCATCAGCACATTTATGGGAATGAAATGGCAGATCATTTTGGCAAAATGGGGAGTTGACACACCTTTTTTTGGCCCTGAGCCCGTGGTCGGAATCAGTAATTATATTGCTAAGGCAGCAGTCAAAACATGGATTGGGAATAAGCATCAACTAAGTTGACAAACCTATCCAGACATATTCAAATTAGGAATTTCATCCTGGGCTCTAGCAAGAATCTCTCCTCGTCCCTTCTCCAATTTGACTGAAGAGGAATGAAGAAAGCACTTGCGTTAATTACTGAGCATGGTCACTTCAGAAAAATCTACCAAAAGTGGGTCTGTATAAGATGAACCCACTTATAGATTGTGCAAACAGTACGAGGAATTTGGCTCGCATATCCTGTTTGAGTGTTCAAGAGACTTGTTCTCTCTTTAACCAGGGAAGATCTGGACAAGATGCCAACATTGGAATCAAAATATTGTAACTTGAACAATGAACGGATTTTGGTAAACAATGAAGGCACCCCTCCCGATGGAGTAGCACAATAAGCTGTAAGATTGACGTGCTAGAGGATTTTTAAAACTCCATCAACCCCCCTTCCCCGATTTCCAATCTACTGTATCTGTACATAAAGAGGAAAATGTGCATTATTGAGATAAGCAATGACGTGATTTATGGCATATTGATGTAACAAATATTTTCACTAAAACCTCAGCTTTCTTTTGCCACACGCAATATTTGTAGCTATTTTGAAATTCGCAATTAGATAATGGGCAAACTTGTTCTCGCAGTCCAAAGAGTTGAATGATTTGTTATGTTCTACACAATAGTATTCTTGAAATTCTGCCAATGTAATCATAAAATAAATTTGTAAAAGATCGAATGGATTAAATAGGGAGAATATACCAATAGTTTCCTTATTTTAAATAACTTTATTTTCAGAAGGAAAAATTATGATGAAATCATAGTTTATCCTACCTTTTCTTCTTCTGAAGTATCGTTTCCTACCAAAAAAAAAAAAAATATTAATCATGCATTTGCATTTACATTTTGTTGTGTTCAATGGTCACTCCACGGCTGTCTTGCAACATACCAGAACGTCCACCAAGAGCGATCACCTTTTTTCTTTCTTTTTCTTTTTTCCCAGTATTTACACCCTAATTTGTGTTCAGTTTCACTTTTTCTTAGCCACGCATTTAAATCATCCGCTTGATTACCGCGCTTAATCTTTTTGATTTCTTTGTATTGTCCCTTTCTGTTTATGTTTACTATCAATGGTTATTATTAAACTAATATTATGATATCCAAACGTTGTGTGAACTCCACAAATTGTACTACAATTGAACTAACAAGATTAGTTTTTATTGCAGGTGCTAGCGATATCCCACATTCATGCAGTTAATGCCAGACTCATTGTTGTTAATTAGAAATGATTTACTTATAAAATGAATAAAATATTCTTATGATGGACTTCCTGAAAATGGGAACATTTTAATCTTATTTAGAAATTTCAAATAATACTCTATTTTCATTGTTGTAAAAATGTAATGTTAGGTGAAATTTCAAGGTTATGCATACGCATTAATTAATTGGATGCTTAAAGCATAGAAATAAAAAAAAATTAACGATCCTCATTTTTTTCGAACTTAAGGTAAAGTAAAAACGTTATTCAGTCTTGAAAATATAGACAATTTGGTTCTCCCTAAATACAGGAAATCTATAGAGGCTAACAGGGGAAGGCCACAGAACCTCTTTGATGAGCGTTCGTGTCGAAGTAAGCAGAGAAAATCTAATAGAATAGGGAAAGGGAGGTTAAATACAAAATGACTAATTGTTATTTCCGCGAGATTGTCAGGTAATAGCATCATGCCCTTCACATTGTTGACTGGAAGCACCGCTCCTAGCACGATGACGTAGAAATTAACGTGAGAAGCCATCTTGTAAAATCAGCATTTCAGCTACTATGTTCACATTCACGTTTTGTTGTACATTTTCGACATTGTAAAATATCATATACAACAAAGTTGGTAAGTGTTTTTAGTTTGAATAAGGGTTTTCTTTTTTCTTTTTCTTTTTTCCATAAATTGTATGTTATATCTAAGAACAATGAAGTGATCTGAGAAAACTGGTTATATTTTTTTCATTTTAAATTATAGTTTCAGGTAAGTTGACGAATCCTAGAGGCGAGCAAATGGCGAACTGGTTATGTTACCCTATCAGTTCATTTATAATTTAACGAGTATGTCAATTTATTTTCCATTGTTTGAATGAGTAAAATACACCCAAGGAAAAGAAATAGACAGGGATGGTCCAAGCCGTGACAAAGTAAAGAATGGTGCAGTGGTCAAAAAATACAATATGACAGAAGCTTCATTACAGCATTATGCTAAGAAATACACGGGACAGGTAAAAACGTTAGATACTAGCAGCTTATCCAAAGCATACCTTAGCATGTCAAGGTTATTTACAAATTATCACATGGCATGATGGGTAGTCATAGCTTCAGACTTTCAAAATGAAATCTTTTATTCTTTTTCCAGACATCGGAAAGTGCTGAGAGGTTCAGAAATACATTCACCGAGGAGTAGCTTTTGACTTTCAAGGAATATATAGCGGTCTTAGGCAAAAGAACATTTGGAATAACAAGGAAGCATTTTTCAAAAAATTGCTTACGATTATGCTGAGACACTGAAGATATCTTATGTTTCAATTAGGAGAAAAATATGGTAGATAAAGATTTCACTCTGGCCTTTATGACATAATTAAAAGTTTCATTAAGAAAAGGAGAAAGTACCTCTGCTACCAGATTAACTGTTTTCAGAAAACAAATGTTGAAGCTTGCTTTAATTACTATAAAAAGATTTTTTAAAAAAGTTACCAGTCTAATCATTTACAATATAGACGAAACAAGCTGTTCAAATTTTCCCACTAAGACTCCTAGCGTATAAAGTCCAAACAAACTATCACTATTAAAGATGTTGCCGTGCTAGCCCTTGTGGTTTACAGTAAAATGTCAACAATAAACATGCTCTCAAAGTTTTCAAAGTAACTGGAATATTTTCAGTAAATTCTCAAAATTCCAGTGACTCTGGCTTTAAAACATTAATGACGACAGAAAAGGCAAATATGGATAATGTGACTTTTATTAACGGTGATGAAAGCAAGTAGCTGAACCATCTCATGCACAACTAAGTGTTGGCCTATTTCCTATATCTATTGCGGCCTTATATATCAATTTCAAGTGTGACTTTTTCTCAGTGTTTTATCCTTATCTACTTTTATTATTACTGTTAATTTGTTACTTTGTTAATAGTGTTATATATAATATAAATGAAAAATAATGTATCGCTAATAACAATGTAACTAAATTAACAATAATTAGAAAAGTAGAAAAGAACAAAACATTAAGAAAAAGGCACAGATTTGCAATCGCTATATTTCGAACTACTAGAGTTCTTCTATGGTAAGAAAACAAGGCAAGACAAGACAATGTAACTAAATTAACAATAGTTAGAAAAGCATAAAATAATAAAACACTAAGAAAAAGGCACAGATTTGCAATCGCTATATTTCGAACTACTAGAATTCTTCTATGGCAAGAAGACAAGGCAAGACAAGACAATGTAACTAAATTAACAAGAGTTAGAAAAACAGAAAATAATAAAACACTAAGAAAAAGTCACAGATTTGCAATGACTGTATTTCGAAAAACTAGAGTTCTTCTTCTTCTTCTTCTTCTTCTTCTTCTTCTTCTTCTTCTTCCTCTTCATCTTCTTTTTGATTTGCTTTATTTATGGACGCTGTTTAACATCACTAAGGCACTAGAATAGATGATAATTCTCGTCCGCCATTTTGGATCCAGTAAAAAGCAGCAGACAGAACGAAACATAGTAAGGCAACTAAGTTTTTGTTGGAAATCTGAACATTCGGAAACCTTTTCCGTTCTATTTTTGCAATTGATAGCAATTGATAACAACGCAAAAAGGCATTTTGTGGCCTACCTGGAACATAATGTTTTGCATTACATTTGATTATATTTTCATATTTCATTAAAGAATTATACAATATGGTTTATAAAGTTAAATATTCTTTGCCGCTCAAATGGAGCTTCCTTAAAAACGATTCAAGCAAATTTATTTGATTTGCATATATTATATGTGATTCAAAACATAAGTTATGTTTGTTGGTTTAGGTTTACAGACGATTGTTTTTAATTTTATATACACGTCTTTCTAAAACGTATTTATTAAGTTCAATCACTGAACATATCTTTACAGTATATTTATTAGTATATTAGTATTTTTATTAACTAAAATAATCATTTCTCTAAAATACTTACTAGTATGTAAATATACAGTTTCAGCAATGCTAGTTTCCTGCTGCTATCACTATTATCAGCAAATTTTTATTTTTCTACACTTTTTACTATAAATAATGTCTTAAATTGTTCACTTTTCACAATACTAGACATACTACTATCAATAGTATAAAAGGTTTTAATCACTTGCGTCAGAGAGATACACTAGGTACATATGCTCTACCTCACACGATTGGATCCAAAATGGCGGATGAGAATACCTACTTCTTTAGTTGCTCTAACATCACAGGTCATCAGCGCCCCATTCTATTCAGGGCGTGAAACGGCCGGTAAATTTTGCTCAGAGGCCTCTTCTTTCAGGTTTGAGGTTCTTTTTCGTGCCATAAATGTACGACACTGGACCCACGGCTTTACATCCCTTCCGAAGACTTAAGAGTTTTTCTAGTCTTGTCTTCTTGTCATAGAAGAATTCTAGTAGTTCGAAATATAGCGATTACAAATCTGTAATGTTTCTTAGTGTTTTATCCTTTTCTACTTCTCTAATTATTGTTAATTTAGTTACATTGTTAATAGTGTTACATTACTTTTCATTTATATTGTATGCACCGCTGGTGTTGCTTTTAATTTGGCTTATTAATTTAAATTTGCTTTTGCGTGTTTTGCTTTAGTCTTCTTTACTATTTATCTATTATTAATTACTAATATTAAGCTTTTGTTATTTAATACTTCTTATACTATGACATCTATACAAGGTAATGTTATATATATAAAGGAGAAAAAATTACCCTCATTTCGCATTACAAACACTCCTATCCAAAAGCGTAAGAACAGAAAGAAGCCAAAGAGAATTAAAAAGAGAAAACCAGAAGAAAGATTAAACCGAAAAAGAAAAGAGAGATAATAACAAATAGAAATGACATTAGAAATGTATTCAACAACTGTTTTCTGAAGACTCCTCTGATTCCTCGGTATCTGTCCATATGGAAGAAGGCGATTATTTCGAGGGGGGGGGGCTTAGTATGATCTGTAATGAATGTGGGAAAAGTGTATCTTGTATGTCTGTTCACGCTGTGGGAAAATGGGCCCACACCGCTTGCAGTGCACTCACTCCGGCAAAAGCAAAACATAAAGTCTATGTCGTGTTTAAAATAAACCAATTTATTCTGTTTATTTATTTTACATTTACCTCGCCATCTGTAAGGGTAAGATGACGAATTTGTTATCCGGACAAAAATGATAAGAAAGCAACTTAATTTTTAAATTTACGAAATTCAGATATTCGTAGTTAGAATACTGTAACGATTATCTTAAATAAAAAAAATGATAATATTACTACAAAACATAAGAAGAAAAACGCTATGAAACCTTACTATTTCCGCTCTCCCCTACTAAAGTAAAGTCAAAAGTAATAGTTAAGCAGTGAGAGTAGGTTTAAGAAGAGGAGGAAAGATTTTTTAGCATTTTTTTAAAAAGAAAATAAGTAGACTAAATATTAGACAACAAGAAAGGAGGGTAAACAGAGAAAGCAATATTGCATTGTGTGTGTGTGTGTGTGTGTGTGTGTGTGCGCGCGCGCTGTGTGTTTTCAGAAGCCAAGAAAAATGTTATCCATCAGATCAAGCATTGATTGTAAATGAAATTTCGACAGAAGCTAAATTACAACACCGCGTGACATCACCATGAAACGTTTGTCAGAGGCTATGAAAAACAAAATCTTTCAGTCATTGGAGTCATCTTTTAATTTCTGACAATAATTTACAGTTGATTTCTAAGTGGGGAATGGATGACAGTAGCAGTATTAGTTCCTCTAAATAAGTTCTTATTGCTGAATATGAGCTTCACAAGGATAATGAATTGTTCGTTATTTCTTTTGCACTAGCTTTCAAGAAAGCAAATGATTACCTTTAACGGGATAGTACAGTTCAGGCGTACATGTAAGGAGGATATGAAAATTAAACCAGTCGAGTTCATCGAGTAACTGGTGTTCGCTTCGAAAATTTGTAAGTACTTATTTTTGCTTTGTTAAAATAACGCTCTTCGTCTTCAATGCTTTTTCGACCGATTTGAAAAATGTTGGGCCATTCTTTTACGTAGAATATGATGGGGATGCTTCCCCATATACACTGTCCAATCGCTGTTTAATTTCATTTGGATTAAGTCCTTCTTTGTGAAGAATTTAATAACAGTTCGATACTCCATTTTGAACATGTCACAATCTTCTACACATAGTCTTCTTTATGCAACTATATCTGCAACTGAACACAGCGGAGCAGAAGTTACAGCTGCATTTATTTACTTGATAGATAAGGTATGACACCGGATAAAGATTTTATGAAAGCGATAATCCTTATTGGCGAGGCCGGAAATTTATGGACCTACCCTCGTATATGCTAAATGTCACGAAACTAATGAAATTCTACATGTAGCTCAATTAATAATGACATATCTCTGTTGAATATTAAATAAAACGGGAAAAGGGGCATAAACCGGCATTTCTCATGCAGTGAATGTGTATTTTTACTGCACAAACTTATTAACACCGGGCTTGGTGGCCGGCGGACAAACGAGTGCCGCAAGCTTTCCATTTTGCCATTTATCTAGAGGTCGCGTCGTCCACGTTTACTTTCCTTTTTATTTTTCTGCATTAACTATTTCTTATAAATGGATGCATAACACGTCTACTGTTTGCGGGCGTCTCTCATAACATTCCTTTAAGGACCTTGTTCACCGGGAAGTAACAGGCTTATTATTAATCCCCATCAATTTGCATGATTTTATTTCAGTGTTGTATTAAGGTACTATTTAAAACTGTAAATATATCTGGCGTAAACCTCCCCCCCCCCCAAAAAGAAAACATATGTTACAAGGCTCGGTGGTATAAATATGGATATCATGTATCATATGTTATTAATAAACCCGTGTCCGAAAACGCTTCGTTTAAGTCTCTGAAATGTAGGGGAGGATGTAGGCAGTACGGATCACAAAAGCTAGGAAAGAATTCAAGTAGAAAATTGAAATACTGTTAGCATTTTTAATAAACTACAGAAGGTACTCAATATGGCTGCCACCAATTTCGATAATTTTCTGCACCGTCTGGTTATTCGTGTCTAACTATTAGAGAGATTCCCGGCACATCTCGAATGACTCCAGCTGCTACTTGAAGTCGTGCCACAAGATCTTGTTGTGTCTCCACAGGATTCTCGTACACCAGAGATTGCATGTACCCCAATAAAAGAAATTCAGTGGTGTCAGGTCAGGTGAGCGAGGGGGACAAGGCTTTTGGGCCTCCACGTTTAATCCATCTGTTACCAAAGGTGTTATTCAAGTGGCCACGTACCTCATGATCGAAGTGTGGTGGACGCCATCATGCTGAAACCATATCGCACAACGGATTTCCAAAAGTAGCCCTTCCAGCAACTCGGGTAAGACTTTTCGCAGAAATACTAGGTAATCGGGGCCATTAAGATGTACAGGTATGGGGGTACGGACCTATTAGATAGTCACCACCCTGCCTACACGTTTACAGGAAGCGATGTTGGTGGCTTCGGATATGCAGCCCACGAGGATTTTCTTCTATCCAAACATGGATGTTTGGCTGTTTATGGAGTTATGCTGTCCCTGATAAACGCACACTCATCCGAAAACGAGACAGATCGTAGGAAGTGCGGTATCTTCCTTTTTGTCCGAGCAGCCATTGGTGCTCGGACAAACAAGGTGACAGGAAGAGGAAAGTCATCCTGAGTCATCGCCTGTGCCTTCTGGAAGTGGTAGGAGTGAAGTTGCTGATTGTTCAAAACTTGCCATCCTGATATGTGATTTACATTAACCAATGATGTGTGCTACAGCTCGAGTGCTCTTAGAAGTTGATCTTCAAAACGCTGAATTACCGTTTCTTCAAACTCTGGTGCACGGAGTATCCGCGGGCTTCCACCGGGGTATTTGTTAGGACGTAAGCTGCCTGTTTCACTTAAACGCCTCTCCTGTGCTGTGGGCTGGGTGTCCCCTATTGGGGTAACTTAGTTGACAGAGCCGGCAAGCCTCTCTTGCATTCCTTCGGACTTCCCCGTAGATGAGAAGTATATGGGTGTACTTTGCGTTTGTGTAAAAGGTCGCCATTGTTTATTCCTACTTGACGATAGCCACACAAATGAATACTGTAAAGTATGGAAGTACTGAACAAAATAATACATAAACACGTATACGGTGTCATATTAAACACAAAGACCCATATGTAGGCCATCTCTCCCAATCTTTCTGGTCTTTCAATATAAAACAATGCAGATATTCTGCTAGAACGTGATGCGTTCGCTCTAAGACACCGCTTGCTTGCGGGTGATAAGCCGAGGCGTTTATCTTTTGAATTTTTAGCAAATTATACATTTTTCTTTAAAAAAAATCGCTTAAAAATTGTAAGCTAGATCTGTAAGAACTATTTGTTTTACATTAAACTTAAGCACACTTTATTCAACGAAAACACGAGCAATTGTTTCCGTATCCAGTGGGCATGCAAGGGTACATTAGGGAAATTCGTCCTGAAATGTCAAGATATATTTATTTTCTTCTGTTGGAGCGCATTTCGTGAAGATCTCATCTGGAGTAGATGTGATTTCTATCGGCATTTTTTCCCCTGTTGTGTAATTTTGCTTTCCTGACTTACTTTACATAATCCTCGGTGTTCCTCTTCATATTGGGTTAAATTCTTTGTTCTCTCTATTGTCCTGTGCATGCTTAAATATCCTCCTAAGCTCATGCATTTGTTCTAAAATATTTTAATCTATCGTCCGGTTTGACTTCTTATCTGAACCGGTTTCATGTTCACAGTGACTGGTCTTTGTCGTGCATATTCTACTTAGCGCGTCATCATTTGCATTACGGGAAACTTTCTAATAGACCATCCATAGTCATAGTCTTCTAGCTGTATAATCACCCTCGTAATTTTGGAGTTGGGATCTTTAACGTTAAAACTCCATGCTATGGGACGATGATCTGTGACGACATAAACCTTCTGCCTAATGAATAAAGTAAAACATATCTACATGCTCATACAATGCTTAAGGCCTCTTTTCTATGGTGCAATGTTTTTCTCGGCTTTACTTAGTGATCACTTGTAGGTGCAAGGAGTAGATCGTTGCCAATCTCCTTAACTGAGAACGGTGCCAAGTGCTTCGTTACTGGCGTCCGCAGTCAAGATAACAGAGTTTCGAAAAGTCCGAATATTGTAATAAAAGTGTTGTAGTCAGTATTTCCTTAAGCTGAATAAATGCCATGTCATCTAGTTCTATCTATTTGTATGAGTGTATTTTCTTAATAATTTATTTGGCGGTACTGCCATTATATATAATTGGGAATATATTTCCTGTAATAGCTTGTCAGTCCCAAATATTCTTTCAATTGTTTGGTAGTAATTGAAATGGGAAATTTCAATGATGCTTCAATTTTTTTATCTGGCTTCATGGCATCTAAATATGCCAATTCTTGCCTAGTATTTCATCGAACTCAATTTCTATAGGATATATATAGTTAGGTGGAATGGATGTTTTACATTATTGTCTCCTAGGCTTACTTCAGTTCAGCTGAACTAGAAATTGCCTCATTTCGTATTCCTGAATCTCAATTCGTCTTTCTAGATTATATGGTATTCCTGATTGGAGCATTGCACATTTTACTATTGAAAAGGCTTCACCAGTGTCAACTAGAATCTTAAATTTTCCAGGTCACTTGTGTCCTTTAGTTCGAATGTGACCAAATCTAGCGTATCTTCCTTTTTCTGCCTACCCATCTCAATTTTAATGCAACCCTGATTTTCATTTAATTCCGTGTTACCGACGGGAGTGTTGCACGATTGCTCTACACGCTCCCTTGAGCGTTTCCCCGATTCCGTTAATATTTGCCAATAGGAGCCTTATTTCTTTTACTTGCGAAACCTATGTGTACTTCATTACCATAACTTTGAATAGAAGCGGAAATGAGACTTCCAACGAGGTTTTCATTGCCTCCGTCGCTATAGCGTGCACTTATGCATTTAGCGGTGAGGTGACTGTTTCTTCCACAATTATAACATATAATATTAACAACATTTATTCTACTCTTTGCAAAACTCTGGTGATTAAGGGTGCCGCTCAACTTGGATGTACCTTCTGGTATTATAGCCCAGTTTGCCACATTTCTTGCATCTGGCTGCATCTACCTGCAGTTCACTTCGGTGAGAGGCTGCATCTATCTCCAGTCCCTTATAGTGGAGGAGAGGATAGCATTCTCCTCTTCCAGAACAAACTCAATGGCAGTCGACAGGAGAATTTCTTCTCGTCGACCCACTGTCCAGGTCATTTAGCTGTTTAGACGCTATATAAAGCATACCTGGGCTAAGTAATTTATCTGGCTCACCGCGCCAGGTGGACCATTATCTTCACCTATAAGTTTTGCAGTCTCCCTCAAATAGATCTGCATTGCAACTATGCGACTATTCCATAGGCTACCCTTTCTCCCTTTTCTTGTCTAGCATTAAACATTTTGCATGCATAATAATAAATTGCAGTTTAACCCCACCACTTTTCTCTAAAATTCTCCTTACTTGCTCTCATTAATCTGTTAGACCTCTAACTATTAGCTTTGACCCCGGCGTCCGCAGTGTTCTGGCCGTCATAAACTTTAATAAAACATCTTGGTATGGATGAACCAACCAACTCCAATCCATTATCAACATTACTAATAAATTCTTTCAGCCTCTTTTTATTACCATTAAAAGGTATACTAATTAACTATAATGTTTCAGAAATACTACGGCAACGCCACCTCTGAGCCATTTCCTGTCTGAACTAATACTCTTTTTGTATGGTAGTGATAAAGAACTAAACTAATTTCAGAACTGAAACTGACCTACCAACTGCTCAGATGCTCGGCAGAGGTTTCCAGCAATCGGTTCTGACTGGGAGCCTTTCTCAAAGCGTTGTTACCACGGATTTCTTTGTTTCGTTGTGTTATTTGCAAGTTGTTTCTCCCTGTAGGACTGACTGAGTCTAGAGCAGTCCACAGTGTTGACATCGAACCTCCTTTCGCTGCTCCTTTTTTAATAGCCTCTCGTCTATGGTCTGGGCTCTACTGCGACGAAGGAGCGTTTTGATATCTGTCTCCGGATACAGTCGCTGGGTACGAAGAGTGGCGCTTAGTCAATGCCGTAGGGTTGCGGTAAAAACAGGAGCCAACAATGTCTTGTTTTTAGTCGCGAAGACGGGAGGACAGTACAATTGATGGTGACACAAGTTACAGCGACAACAATCGACGGTTACACAATCCCACGTCTGACGTGAAAAATTTCATGTGGTTGCATCGTCTGCTGGAGGCTTGGCCGGTTGAGACCGAGTGAGAACTATGGGCTTTTGCATGGCCGAGCAGCAAGTACTACAGAAGATTGATGGTAGAGATTACAAAACGAGCAAATGAGAAAATTTACTGAGAACTTTCGAAGTCCCGCAGAGAGGATTCAGGATATGATACTTCAGTATCAAAGTGACAAGGGATATAAAGACAGGGGAAGCTCCATATCGAGGCTACACATAAAGTCTTACGTACTCTGTTGTGTTGTAACACCGAGAGGTCATGCCTAAGGTTTTATACCAGTATACGTATGCGTATAGTCCTTCGTTCAACTAGGGTGACTCGAAGCAGACGTTTGAATAATCAAGAGTGTCTGGCTATACTTGCCAGATGTTTATAAACTAGAAGGGAATTGTGGGATTTGACATTAATGAGTGGTTGTGTGAAAGTGAACCAATTACTTTTCCAAAATAAATATATCAACCAACTTTGTCATGTATGCTTAGTGTGAGAATTAAAATAAAAGTGTTGAGGTCTCAGAGATCAACTCTGTTCGCTTCTAAAATGCTTGAGATACCAAATATGTCTTATGGAGCTATAAACATTAAAGAGATTAGGACAGAAAGGACACCACATGTGGGGAGATTAAAGGGTAGATAAGAAATATATCTTGGATTTTGAGGGGATACATGCACCAAATGTTGAGATAATAAATATGCCTTGGGCTTTGAGAGAAGACATACACCAAATGTGGCAAGATCAAAGACTTTGAAGAGATCGAGCGTGTCTTTTACTACTTTTGAAACACTTGGGTAATTATGCATGCTTGGATGGAGAGGTGGTGTCAGTGGCGAATGTGACTCAGTACAACGGTTACAGAGGATTAATGGTAAAGGGTTTATTTCTGAGAGAAAAGTGCATGAAATTGCTTTAAAAATTATGATTTGAACCAACTTCAATTTTTTAAAAAAATTCTACAGAATGACAATTATAGTTGAATTAAATATATATTTTTTTGCTGCTTGCTGCACATTTGCTGCATGTCATTTCTTGTATGAAAACTGTAATTGGACAGAATATGGAAAACTTTAAAACATGTGCTGGTAATTACTAACTAATAAGGTTTCAATACATGCAATAATATTTATTTTGTTTTCAAATGTAGCAAGAAATGTATTTAAAATTTTAAAATTGCAATTAAACATATACCACAATGTTTGCATAAATATCCTAATTGATTAGTCTGGTAAACAATGTTTTATATAAGCTGTAGCGGAAAATATCCGATTTAAGGCCCTAAACTCTCATTGGTAGCAGTTTTTTAATTATATTCATTTAATACGTTCATTTGCATGTGTTTTATATTAGGTAAAGGCTATAATGTTTATTATAAAGACCCAAATTTTTAATGGTAATAGTTATTTAGCTATGTTAATTTAAGAAATTCGTTTGCCTATATTATCACGTTAGATAATATACGATTAAAACCTAAAACCTATTGATAATGTGTTTTAATCATATAAATTTAATAAGTTCATTTGCGCATGTTTTATGTTAGGTAAAGGTTTTAATTTTCAATTGAAATAAAAAATATTTGTTGGTATATGTTTCAAATCGCATAAATCTAGTAAGCTCATTTGTATAGATTTCATGTATCAGATAAGGGCTCTTACAATGCATGTCTTAATGTTTGTTTGTTGGCCTTTATGATAATAATAATACTCAATATAAATGTAACGGTTCAAAGGACCACACAGATAGCCAAGAGTATGAAAAGATTAAAACTACAGATAAATAAAATTGTAATATTAAGAAAATAAATACGTGGCAAAGGTAACAACACTAATAATGTGTACCAAGAATGAAACACGAGACAGACAACTTTGTTGAGACTAAACAGAAATTGGAAAATTTCATTCGTTTAGTATACTTATGTTGAAAATAATGCATTGTAATGAATAGTGTTATTATAATTCATTGTAATAAGTGACGGTTTATATTTCAAAATTTAGTTAGTTGTGCTTTGTATTCTGTAGGGAGAGAATGTACTATGTATTCCATGATAAGAAGTCGTAATTCGTACTCCGTAAAGTTGCGAGTTATATTTCGTGGGAAGCAGTTATAAATTACACTGGGCAACAATGAAAATGTTTCGGGCTTAAAAATAGTGAATTTACATGTATTTCCATCTGCTGAATTCAAAAATCACCATAAAAATTATAGATTAGCTCTTGTTTTGAAGATAAAGTGACATTTCATTTTTTAGAGTGAAGATTTTAAATTTGGGGGAATTTTTTTTGGGAGTTGGCACACCTTTCAAATAACAAAACACAAATGCTCTTCAGCTGTTTGTAAGTCATAAACATAGATACTGTTGCTGTGACTGTGAATTACATGTAGTTTCTACTCAAATTAATGCAAAATTTCTGGTTCGCGAGTGCTTTTTTAGTGTAAAATTTGTAAAAATGCCACGAAAATATGTAAATATGGTGAATAACTTTTGTTATATTTGTGGTGAAATAACATTTTCCTCACATAAACGCAATCTGACGCCTCTTGTAAAGACTGCCAAGCCTCTTGTGGACCCAAAAGACGTTTTTCTTCCACTCCTGCATATCAAGCTGGGTTTGATGAAAAATTTTGTCAAAGCTATGAACCGAGAAGGACGGGCCTTTAAGTAACATCAGAGGGAAATTTTCGAAATTAAGTGATGCAAAAGTTAAGGAAGGCATTTTTGTCGGACCACAAATAAGAGAACTTGTAAAGGATCCTGCATTTGACCAAGTTTTGGAGGGGAAAGAAAAGAGGAAGCTTGCGAAGCCTTCAAGGGTGTTGTTCATGGATTTTTAGGCAACAAAAGAGATGACAACTACAAGCATTTGGTGACAGTGCTCCTGCAAAAATACCGTAACCTTGGATGCAACATGTCCCTTAAGATCCATTTTCTCCACTGCCACCTAGACTTTTTCCCTCCTAGTTGTGGAGCTATTAGTGATGAACATGGGGAGAGATTCCATCAGGACATTTCTGTTATGGAACAAAGTTACCAGGGCCGTTGGAATGAAGTAATACTTGCGGATTACTGTTGGTCTTTGTATAGGGATTCTGCGGAACTCCATCACAAGAGGCAAGCTAAAAGACGACGAAGTCAATAGGCCACCACATGATTCTCTTCAGACACGACTATCTGCGAAGTATTTTTCCAGCAATTTAGAACTCTTAGCATGTAATTACCAGTTAAAAAAATCAAATGGACTTTCATTGTTGTTAGCATGTATGTAATTAAAATGTATCCTTTTCTCTCAATCCGTTAATATGTAATACTTCCACCTTGTGTATATCATTGAAACTAGAGCTAATAAATTTTTTCATTGTCATATTTGTTTTTCTCAACCCAAAATTAGTAGGAATTGCCTCATGAAGTGCTCGAAACATTCAAAAATTATTTTGTTGTTGCCCAGTGTTATTAGTCGTGGTGAATAATAAGAGTCACAAGTTCCAATTAGTATCCGTATAAGAATATATTATACGAGTTATAGCAGTACAATGATAAAATAGGGCGTGTTAAATATCTATTAGCGATAGAAAGAGAATTTACGCGGAGTATAGATTAAAATGAAACAGATATACCTCGGTATTACCAACCACGAAAGGAACATTTCCACTAAAATACATTTGTTGGAAGAGAAATATAAATTTCGTTATGCCTGTCTCATGTTCAGTCTACAGCTAATAATATTTACAGAATTCATTTTATCAGAAAAGTGTACAGTTGTGTGTTAATAATGAGACATTAATAAACTACGTAGATTAATATCCAGTGTGATTTTGTTATATTTAAAGCCACACTCCTTTCACTCCAGAAGTATCAATGTGAAAAATCCAGTTATAATAACAAACTGTGAGCTAGCCGAGCATATCATGGCGGTAGTTGGGAACGACATCTACCACGGCACACCTATATACCGTTATAAAACCAAACAGTCGTCGTTGCACATCACTAAATTCTATCACAAAGCCTATATATGTTTTTCTATGTTCCTATTTTAATTTTTTATGATGGTTATTTATAATTACTTTTCGTCTGCCTATTTTAAGGATTTATGATGCCTAAACGAACGGTTTCCGATTTCCAAGTTCATAATCGCGGACGGTTGCATAATCATTTACCACCTTACAGCTACTGTAGTTCATAAATTCTGTTACAATATAATTATAAGCCTAAGGCAAGATGACTAAGTATTTACTTATATATAATAAATGAAAATGAAATTTAAGAATTCAAATACCATATTTTTGTCACATATAATTATACAATGAAAAGTAAAGCGTAGTAAACCTGCTTCAATCCATGTTACTATCTGCTTATGATAGGTTGAGAAAACATAATATATCCGCAGCAACACCTTTAAATGTCTGACTTGGACTGAGCTTTCAGAAATTATTTTAATTGATTGATTTTTTTATAGAGCTCAGCATCTCAGGTCATCAGCGTACCATTCAACTCAGGGCGTGAAACGGCCGACAAATTTTGCTCAGAGGTCTCTCTTTCAGGCTTGAGGTTCTTTATCGTGCCGTAAATGTACGACACGGGGCCCACGGTTTTACTTCCCTTCCGAAGGAAGTCATACTTAGGATTTTTACGCCCCGAAAAAAATCCATCGGTCCTGGCCGGGTTCGAACCCGCGATCTTGGGTGTAGGAGACAAGGTATGGTAACCACTACACCACCAGGACCGACGAGCTTTCAGAAAGATATTCCTAGTACTGGAAACCAATTTGCCGACTTCTTGAAACAAGATTCGTACCTACTGCTGCACCCTGTGGTAAAGTGTGCTACGCAGAATACATAAAACGTGCTTAGAAATAGTCGTTTTAAACTTCCCTAGTCTTTTACGCCTAAGATCGGCATCAGTGATGAAAAGAAATGTGGTATCGTGTTGAACAAGTTCACTGAACTGATGAATAACCATGAAATAGTTTAATCTTTTCCAGATGCAGGAATGGTTTCATAGATTCCTCTTCTGCAGATATCTAATTATAATCTAACAATGATTTTAGCAACAAAACTAGCTGTAGAATCAGTGAACTCGTCGATTAGGATTCAGATATCTTATTTTTCATTTTGTTTCAAATAACTTTCATCACTTACTCGTAAGTAAGTTTTTGGCAAACTTTACCTACAAGGCACAAATTTGCATTTTTCCAAAACCATATGGTTGTAGGTTTCTTGAGTATTCATGGATTCTGGCATCCAAAAAAGTTTTACGTAAGTCGAAATCAAACTGCGATTGTCAACTTAACGTTGCAATTATCATGGGAAGCAAAGAATTTTTCTTCTCAGTAATCTTAAAAAGTGCCAATATATTGAGATATGAGGTTTTTTCCCCCATAGTCATTGTCTACTCACATATTTAGCACAGAAGAATTTTTACTTCCGTTTAGAGCCCTTTAGATCCAAATGTATTGACAGAAATTTGCAATTTACCTACTGCGTAAAGATACAATGAATTTTGTCCAGTTATAGCTGCCTACTCCTTTATACAACGACAGAGGCAATGCAAACTGAAAGATAACGTAAAAACTACAAGTAATTTCTACTTTACAATCCAAACATGAACTGATAGGAAGACATCGTTACTATCAGGAAGTACTCCTTTTTAAGTATTAAACCTTAAATGTGAATAAAAATTTATAGATAAAGGAAACAAGGTAAATTTACATTAGACAGTTATATAAATGTATTTAAGATTAAAGATTTTATTGAGGTATATGCTTTTTTGTGCAATTCTCTATCGATATAGACTAAATAAAGATCCTGCATGCAAAATTATTCAATAAGAGGGTGATAAAGTTTTCGAAAAAAATTCTAAAGAAATAATAAAAATTTCTCTCATATGGTATTAGACTTTTTGTTCTGTATAGGATGAAGTATTCACATAGCAAATTGCCTGGTTATTACATTTTATTCTGTATACGGAAACATATTGGAAAATTTTATAGTTGACAATTTTAACGGTAGTGCTTATCTGATTACCTACAGTGCTGAAATGAAAAGAACTGGTTCCACTTTTATGAAGCTACATTGTGTTCTAAGCAAGTTGTTAGTGCTCCTTGGCTGAGCATCCAGGTGGTAACATCACATCAGCGGTCACCTTGGATCATGCATGCGTGCGCACACACATACAAGGGCACGTACAATATGTCACATGTCCTTTAACTAAGGAGTTTCAGTTTCTTGTGCCAGATGCCATAAGATGATGTATAACATATATGAGAAATTAACACTAATATTTAATACGATAATTTGCTGCAGAAATAGTGAAGTATCATTTGTTGATAAGACATTCACTACTAAATGAAATCTTTTGGAGCACCTTCTCAAAATTTAAATATTACATGTTCAAATGCAATTGCTCTAAATATGTCTTTGTTCCTCTTAAAAACATTTTCACTTAAAAAAAAAAAAAAAAAAAAAAAGGTTTTGGCTTTTGATGTATAAGAACTTTAATCTTTTGTTTCATTATTTTTGGGGCTCACCTTTTAATCACTTCATGCTTTTCAGCATGAAATGAACTATTTATTATAAAACACCAGTGGCATGACATGCTTTTAAGCATCGTAAGCAATGCTTAAAATAATAATAATAATAATAATAATAATAATAATAATAATAATAATAAACATACTAAATCGCATACCTAAATCATAATATAGGGACGATTAGCTCTGTTAATCACTTTTGTTTTTACAGTGACTAAGCAGTGCAACGCAATTGAAGAATCAAAATTACGATCGTAATTTCTGGATGTGCAGTTGTGTGAGACTTTTAAAATTATTCTGCCATATCTCCTTTTTTTAGATAGAGAGAGAGAGAGAGAGATCAACGTTTGAACGAAAACAAGAGTGTCTGATTTAAATAATTATCACAGCCTTCACAAAGGTTACGAATTATTGTCTAAGACTCTCATAGTTTCTCATATTGTTTTAAAGTAATTTGATAAACCAAGAATAGAAATAGGTTTTAGCGAAGAGTTTCTAATAACCAAACACAGTTGTAATGAAGCTGTAAGATACAATAGAAATGTAACTCATCTCACTGAAATGACATGCCTTTTAGGTGAAGTGGGAGAAAAGCAGCTTTCGTTCGTGGTCATAATGATTCAAGTAGTTCTGCGAATCAAGCAATATTTGTTGATTGGTGAAACTACTAAGAAGCACTGTGAAGAAGGAATATTTGTTTTGCGGAGGCATATGTTTAATAGTTTGGATAATTATAATGTCCCACATTGGAGCGTCAATTTCAAGAGGGAATTTTTGTGTGGGTGGGAGCTGATGGTTTAATATGTGTGGGGTTGTACGGCGGATGCGGCTGACCGCTGAGTAGTCGTTTCATTGTTGGCCACTGCTGCTCCGTTTGATGGGGTTTCTATTGTAGATGTTATGATTTCAGGGTTTGCTATACTGGATGTTTTGTGATTTGGAGTCAACGGGACGAGAAGGTTTAGAACACTAGCCACAGAGAAAAGCACAACAGTCCATTTAACTCATAGTTTGTTAACAATACCATGTAAACACTAGAAAAGACCTGAGTTCTAGCTATCTGAGCATTAAACAACACTTGATCCTTCTTTACCTCTTATTGCTTTACTGATTGACTCTTATTCACTGACTGACTTACTGACTCCTCGTCCTCTTACTGACTGACTTACTGATTTCTGGTTCTGGCTTTACTATCAATAAGCCACGCCTTTCGCGGAAAAATACTTCTCTTATTACCGTGGATTAAGCTCTACTTCTAGCTTCCCTACTGGGAATTATTCAGTAAAGATTTCTCTGTATAGGCTCTGATGCGCACACTTGTGGACGATATTTGTTATTTCTCTCCCCACCTACACTTTTAACTTATTGCCTTTCTGGTCTTTTCCAAGAACCATCCCTATCATAAATTTTGTCTTTTCCCTTTCATGCTATTCCTTTATGTTAGTGCTTTACCCTTTCATCGCTTTAGATCTGTATGCTATTACTTTTAGATAAAACATGTTTCATCCATCTGTTCGCTATCTGCACTTCCTGGGAATTTTCCGGCGAACTGCATTATTGGGCCCTGTACCATTTCGTATCTTCCACCTCCGATGCCTTCCCGAAATCTGTACTTCCTATGTTTTTTATCCTTTGTTCCGTTAGATAAACAATGAAACTTGAAAGTGGAAATGATCCTTTTAAAAATACGCCGTTAATGTCCGCTCTAAAGCATTCACAGATGTTAAGGAGCGATTCTCAACCTATCTCTATCTCCTTCTCTACCTGCCTCAATTCAGCGGTCTTTCCTCGGGACAGTCCGTGATCCTTAAATAATACAATACAACCAATAAGGCTCCTGTCATAAGGCTTGTAGGCAAGTTAACACAAATCGACCAAAGAAATGTCTCCACCAGGAATTTTGTTCTATTCAAAGCATATCAGTTGGAATATTCATCCACGAAACATTAATTTTAATACTAACATTAACACACATGAAATTGTTATTCAGGAGCTCTAATTTTCCGCTACAACTGTTACCGAATTTGAAGCCTGTCTTCAAAGTGCAACGGTTTTACGGGTCAGCAAAATGACACTTAGAATTGCTGCAATGTGTTTTAGGTGTTGTGATCTCAGAAATGAAAAACAAAATACTGGAGAATGAATTTGTGGAAGTTATATTGAACCAGATGACTTATTTTGCACATTTTTACACTATGTGAACAAACATGCTGAAGTACAGGAAAGATTTCTAGCTGCTATTGAAGACCGAACAACAACTACATTAGCCCATCATGCTCTTCAGGATGTAAGTGCGGAAACAATTAATAGCTCTGACCTACGTTGGAGGTGCTACTATGTCAGGAAAGCATAGTCTTTTACAAGCACAAATAAAAACAAGGTACTCTCAAGCATCATTTGTTTATTGTTTTGGCCATGATATTCAGTAACAGCGTGGATAAAATAAAACACTCTAAAATATTCTTCATTGCTGTAACAAATCTCTTTTCTTGTTTCTGTAAATCATTGGCACAAAAAGTTTCTTCTTCTTCTTCTTCTTCT